>CALYLW010002198.1:0-62574 GCA_944989445.1 Ampullaceana balthica | reverse complement strand
ATCTTTGATGATGACCTAGAGCTATATGACATGGCCAATTGATACTGTTCAACAGATTTTTGATGATGACCTAGAGCTCCATGACATGGTCAATTGATACTGTTCAACAGATCTTTGATGATGACCTAGAGCTCTATGACACGGCCAATTGTTACTGTTCAACAGATCTTTGATGATGACCTAGAGCTCCATGACATGGCAAATTGATACTGTTAAACAGATCTTTGATGATGACTTAGAGCTCTATGACATGGCCAATTGATACTGTTCAACAGATCTTTGATGATGACTTAGAGCTCTATGATATGGCCAATTGATACTGTCCAACAGCATCAGATAACTCTACGCAAATTTGCCCTTTTTGTTGTAAGGAATCGGTACTCCGTACAAGAAACACTGTCTGCGAAGACATATCGAGTACCACACTGTCACTTAAAGTATCAATTTATTTCAATGACCTGTGTAGTAGTTACTTTAGTCTAGCATTAATAAGTGCTGCATTCGCCAGTGTCTACTTATCTCGATCATTTAAAAGCAAGAGATCCGAATAGTTTTCGACCCTACTCCTGGGTATGAGGACTGAAATCTTAAGTTCATTAAGCGCATTCACGTAGGATGGTTTTATCGCCGTCCCACTTTCCTTACTAATCACTTTTTATAAAAAAAATAAAAAAAGGATCATTTTCTCCAAAATAAGCTATAGTCAACCATTGTCATAAATAATATTTCTTACCTTAGTGAGTCAGCGCTTCGACGTTTAACATTATTTCTAAAACAGATATAATAAGTGTACCATGATTCTCAAAAAAATATTTTTTAATACTTTTAAAAAATTAAAAATTTTTTACATTAAAACAAATTAATAAAATGTAGACATTTAAGTTTTATGTAATGTCAAGATGCTTGTGAGTTGTAGAATTTTAAGTTTATTGCGCTTTACTAATGAAAATAATTCAGAGAGCAACTAGACATTTTTAGTATGCCCATATAACCTAATTCCTCTCCTTGATTAGCTGTGATTGTCATGCATAATTCACACAAGTGATTTAAGGTCAAGTCTAACAAGCGATAGGTTCTTGCCTTATGTCATTACATTCTCTCCCCCAGACATTGGCACTATCGACTTGGGCTGGGAGTGGGGAAGGGTTAGATAAACAACATCGGCCCGTCTCACAAACCAGCTGGCTCAATGTGGTCGGTATTCAAAGCGAAGTTAGATTAATTTCATTTAAATAATAAGACTAGTCAACATTATTTCTTGCCGCGTATGGCAGGTGTTTGCCGTATTCTGCTCATTCTCAGAAAAGAAATATTTTCAGTTGAAATAGTTTATGATGAAATAAAAAGTATGAAAATACATAGTATTTTGTGAGAAACATTAGACGGTTTCGTGTTAACAATATTTATTCTAAAGCATGTTCGTATTTCACGGTATTTATTAATCTTATTATACTTACAAAATAATCAAATAGTGTTGTTTAATTTTTTTTTAAATCTACAGCGGATGCAGCGAACCAACCGAGTGATCCTTTGCCCACAACTCCAATAATTCAACAACAAAGTGTGTTTGCTTTAAACCAATGATCAATATATAAAAATATATTATAAAAATAATAAACCGATAACAATTTTTTTTTAAATTATCACGCTGAGCATTTTCACACTTCTTTGTAAACTGTAATTGTATCAAATTCTTTTTTAAAAAAACTCTTAAAAATAAACAATCTTTTCATGAATACTTTGTAAAGCAATAATACAATTTTTACGTTTATCTTCGTGTTATAACTTATATACATTTGTAAGACAAAATTCTTTAAAGTTAGTTTCACATTTTTTAACGGTAAACTTTGATTTCAGCTTGTACACCAGTCGTTGATCTCATTTACGTCTTGGATTCCTCCAGCAGCATCGGACCAAAAAACTTCCAGAAACAAATCACCTTCGCTATAGACTTGGCTTCAAAATTTAAAATCGAGCTGCAAGATTTCCTTGTTGGTGCTGTTGTGTTCAGTTTTGATCCAGTTAAATATTTTGACCTTAAAGACCATCTATCTATTTTAGACCTTAGCAAGGTATTGATTTTTTAAAAATTATTGCTATAGATGAAATGATATTTTTAAGCAAAATTTTAAATCATCTTTAAGTCTTTTTTTTTAAACCCTCTAGTTTTACCTTTGTTAGCAATTTTTGATAATATTTACCATAACATTATGTACATATATAAAATACAGTAATTGTTTGTGGCTGTGAGTTGCATACATTTATACATCGATTAAAGGAACTGACCAAACTTGACACACACACACACCCACATATATATATATATATATATATATATATATTATATATATATATATATATATATATATATATATATATACATTTTCATCTTTATTGAAATCTAGAAGTGTTTTAAAATTTACAACATGTTCCGATTAGGCCACTGACGCATTAATTAAATAATTAAATACATTTAAGGAAACGAAATATTTTTTAAATCTAGCAACCTGGTGGTTAGATTTATCTAGACCAAAATTATTTTACAAAAACTTAATTTCATATATAAACTGCTATATCAAATGTAATTCTTATTACCCACTTATTTGGCGCCAGGGGGCAAAAATATTGTTTTTGCTTATATTAGTTATGTAAAAATAACATTGTGAACATAGGCCAAGGGGCAAATGGCTGACTAATGACCAAAATTAGTCAATAAAAACGTGATGGTCATTATTAAAATGACATTATATTGAACTTATAATTTTTTTAAAGAAATGTTCAAGAATTTATTGTCTCTTTCATTTTACAAGTTATAGACCCATATGGACACCTTACAAAAAATGTAAACACAAAAATTTCGTTAGACATAAATTTAACTCCAATCAAAGTTCGTAATCATTGCTGTTGTGATGAAGCCTGTATTTAAATGTCAATGGATTTCAAAGTAATCGAATTATTTACTTTATTCTGGGACAGTCTGGAAAATTTATTTTAAAAAAAAATTAATTCTAGAACTTTTTTAAAAGAGATTTTCATTGAACATATTTTTCAAAATTTTACCTATTACTTATCAGAATATACATAAAAAAGTTGTAATAGTCATTTAATTCACTTTATTTTGAGCTTTTATAATTATTCTAGCAAATCCTACAGTTTATATTTTCAAGATTTCCGTTAATATTAGTGAACGTTTTAAAATCTTACCCAAAATATTGTAATATTATGGATGTAATATAATTTTATTATTTACTTGATTCAGATTTGATTCCAAAAAATTCTAGAAATTTGTCTTTGTTTTGCGTTGGATCAGCCTTATTTATTGGTGGGCGACGTGGTTGAGCGGCAGTGCACTCTGATTCGTACCGAGACCTCAAAGAGTCCGGGCTCGAGACTCAGTGATGGAAATTTCCCCTAGCCCCACCCAGCCCCAGAATGGGCTCCCGACATCAGAGAAAATAAAAGTGGTTGGGCCTTGTGCTAGCAACGCAATACCCCTTCTCTGAAAAGATGACTTTCATTTAAATAATAGAATTTATGGCATAAATAGGGTTATTTATTGCCATAAAGTCGTATTAATTTTTTTCTAAATTATATATTTTTTTTAGAAAACCTCACGAATAGCGTGGGTCCACTCCACGAAACATCTTAAAACAAAAATGAATAAGGGTTAAAAGAAATATTTTATTTTTCATTTAGAAAGAGATCCCAAGACGCAACGTGATCGTACTGGGTGGGGTAAGAAATGGGATCAATAAAACACGCCAAGTTGAAGTCAGTTATACTAGCTAGTTTATCTAATATGCAACATAAGAAAATCGGTCGATTTAGAAATAAAATGTATGCATATTTAGGGTTTTCTTATCTTTTATATGTCCTGCAGCTAATTCCAAGCATCAAATGTAAAAAAAAATTATTTATTGTAGAATCTGAGTGCTATTCAATACAAGGGCCACAAAACAAGGACTGACAAAGCTCTGGACTTGATCCTCAACTATGGAATGTTTACTCCTGACGCTGGTTCCCGTATAAATTCTTCAAGAATTGTTATTATAATCACTGATGGCAAATCTGACAACCCGACCAAGAGTAAGTTATTTAAAATGTTAATAATAACTCTTCGGGTAAATATGTGGAAGCAATTAATTTTTTTTTAAATAAATTTCGCACTTGCAAATAGTTATTTTGATATATTTAGTTTGTTCCTGAGTTTTTAATAATTAGAATTCCTAGCTCTTTACATTACAATGCATTGCCGTTATTTGAGGGGGGAAAAAAGTTTTTTTACTTACATGAGTTTAATTTAAATTATTAAGGTCATGTAAATTTAGGCATATTACATTTATGTTTAAAAATTAAGAATCAAAGTATTTCTTATGCTTTCATTGTCTAAATTAATAAAAAAAAATTGTGTACTGCGTAACTTAAAATCTTTCACACTCAAATATGTGGAGAAAAAATACCATACAGCTCATACATAGAGATTTAAAAGAAAACCAAAATTATATTAACATTAAAACCTTTTTAAAAGAAAAATAATGGTTAAGACAACATATTTCTTTTCTTAAATCCTACGTAAACTACTACTAGAAATTTTATTAGAACAGTTAATATGTTCTGTTAGCATTCTATCTAGAGTGCAGACAAAATCATTCTCCGGGATACAAATGTACTTTTTATGTTTCAGCTCCCAACTTTCTGAAATGTGTGTTCCCAGAAAAATCGATAATTTATGTTGAGCTGTGGAATTAACATAAACTTTGTATAGTTAAAAATTTAACATGGACACTTTTGAAGCGTTTAATCCACCAAGAAATTGTGTGTAATTTAAACGTAAAGCTTTTATTCTTGAACTATTTCTCTACCACAAGTTTTCATTCGATATTTATGAAGATAACATATTTTTTCTTTTAATATTTTGTTCTCAGCCCAACAAGCTGCCGCACGTATTAAAGTTCAAGGGATTACCATCAACGCTGTGGGTATTGGGGACGCTGTAGAGTCTGAGCTTTTGGCTATTGCAAGTGATGCTAGTAATGTCTTCAAAGCTGACAGCGTTGATGTTCTGAAACAAATTGTGACATCCGTGACCCAACAAGCATGTCCACCAGTGGTATAAAACAAAGAAAACAAATATTGTATGTAATTGTATTGAAGCTAGATACGTAGTTGTTAATTATAATTCTGCGCCCATGTTCATATCCGACTGCAAGTTTACCATATAACATTAACAAACTTTCAGCATCTAAATATTTCGTTCTAAACTTTTTCTGACTATTACAGGTAGCAGCATAGTGGAGGAAAAATAACAGTTTACAAGAGAGGACTTTGAAAAGAAATTCTAATTATTTAATTTGTTTAAATCATTCTTTGAAATGTTCGATCTTCTTCTTAGAATGGAAACGCAGTTTAATGAAAAAAGTCATCTACTTGCATACAACATTTTTGAATAAATTGATTCAATGAAAACAAAGTATCATTGTTTGTGTCTATTTGTCCACATAAAGAAATATTTATGACTGTAACGATCTTCGTTGGGAAAAAGTATGTGATGTAATACTTTGTTATCTGTTATGTGAACGTTTTCTTTAGTCATTGCGTTTTATTATTTGATTTCTTGAATCTTGCCTTGTGGTTTGTGTTACTTCTCTGTCTATATCTAATGTAGAAATATTTGTGTTTAAAACGTCTCTACCCTGTACGACTTGACCCCGGAAAGTTTGAACATGCCGATTCGACCACAAGACGTTTCGACCACATTCGATTCGACCACGGACTGTTCCAACACGGACCATTCGACCCAGGACTGTTCTACCACACGAGTTTTTGACCCCAGGTCGTTTCGACCCCTAACAGTTCGATCCTTTCATTTCTACATCATATTTTTTGTCTTATGTATGTATTATTTTAATTTTTTTTTATGTATACAAATATTATAGTCTAATATTTTTATCTATTAAAAATGGGAAAAGAAAGTATGAAAGAGTTATGTTTAACGTTAAATCAATGATATGACGATAGAAAAAAACAACTATATACACTGACAACCCTGGCGATTCGACTATAGAACGTTTCGATCCAACGACGTTACAAGGCCGGACGTTTTGACCACAGGACGTTTCGATCCAAAGACGTTTCAAGCCCGGCCGTTTCGACCTTTTTGTTACTATATCGTCAACTTCATTATTTCTATTTTGTTATCATTTATTAATTATAATAATAAGAATATTTAAGTATAAGAGCATGAAAGAGTTACTTTTAACTTTAATACATGATTGGAAGATTGAAAAAATTATATACACTGACCATCAGTCAACATTCAATTAGATATCATAATTGTGATAAATGCAATATTTTACGGTAGATTCCCTTTTTCGTTATCACATACGTACTTTCTTGAGTATATTATTTTGAGCAGATAAGTTTGTCACAATCCCCCCATTTTTTCCGCTGGTCCGATGTAAAGAAAAATGCCATGTAGTCATCTAATCCTTTATAAAGGTAAATACAATATCTACCCCCACTCTCATTATTTACCTTTCCATAACTCTCGCCAACACGTGTTGAACTGTTGTAGTCACCTAGTCTTGTCCTCGTAACATGTGCGAACCAACGTCCATTCCCTGGTCTCGCTAGATCTCTCCTGATATCTCAAACGATAAACCAAGTATCCACATCTTCCGTATCGCAAGATGCTATTAATAGACTATATCTGGCTTTCTATTTTCTTTTCAGTATTTATACTACATTTTTTACATTTCGTCAGTGGTCGAACCATCCATTGGTCGAACAGTCCGAGGTCGAATCGTCCCTGTTCGAAACGTCGAAGGGTCAAAAAATACTATTGTCGAATCAGCGGGTTCGGACCGTCCGTGGTCGAAATGACCAACAAAACAAAACAATTTTAGAAATGAAGACATGTAAGTATGATTAGGCTTTAAGAACGCACTAGTAGCTAATTAAACAATCAAAAGACAATAGATACCGGGACAAACTGTAATAATTTTTCTCTTTGAATTTTATCAAGTTCCTTATGTGATGTATATTAAGTGAATAACCCTGGTCTTTAGACGAATCACTATGTTTGTAGTTAGTAAACTATTTTAGAAATACAAAGTATTGTGTAGTTATACAGTCTGCTTTAGTGTATGTAGCTTATGTAGTTTGAGTGTGTGTGTATGTTTATATTTTAAGAATTATTAGAAATTAAAGTATTAGAAAACATGAAACAAGCAGCATTTGATCAAATACAAATAATCTAACAATAATAAATAAATATTAAAGTTAGCCTACATATAGATGTGAACACTGAGTTGATATTTTGAGTCTGTAATCTTTAAATTGTATCAGACGTGCAATAAAATTGTATGTACCGTCAGCGCCGCACTAAAAAGCACCGGTAAATTTTCTTATTCAATTTGACGTTGTATTTTAGAAAACTTTGCGGAGATGATTAATAAAAGAATCTTAATATTAAAAGCAAATATAAAAATATAATTTACATTTCTATTGGAAATAGTATTAGTAGTAATGTGTCTTACTTTAATGTTTCATTGTCTGTAGGTATAGAATACAGATTATGTATTAAACATAAAAAATCTAATGAAGATGTATATTTGTATATAAGATTTTTGTTTAAATAACGGAAACTATCAAAGTAATATATTTAATGAATATACAGATAATAGGTTGCGCTGGGGCGCCGTGACGTCTACATTACGCATTTTTTTAGGTTACCTACTGTGCTGTCTTTCTTCAAAAGCCCAAGTAACTTTTCCTTGTTGGATAAAAGCGAAATTTAAACTTCCTGAAATGTACACAAAGTCAAAGTATTTTATAATAGGGGTTGTAGGGCAACTACGGCGCCAACTTTTTGTTTATCAAAAGCCCAAGTAAATTATCCTTGTTTAATTTATAATCATTTTGCGCACCTGCATTATCAACTACATTAATATAATCACACACATCACACACAAACAAATTATATATATACTAGGGGCAAGTACCCGGCTATGCCCGGGTTTAACAACAACAGCAACAACAACAAAAACAACAACAGCAACATAACAACAAAAACAAACAACAAAAACAAAACAACAACAAACAACAACTACAACAACAACAGCAACAACAACAAAGCAACAACAACAAAGCAACAACATAAAACAACAACTACAACAAGAACAGCAACAACAACAGCAACAACAACAGCAACAACAACAAAAACAACAACAACAGAAACAGCAACAAAACAACAAAAACAAAACAACAACAAAACAATAAAATTAACAACAAAACAACAGCAAAACAACTACAACAACAACAGCAACAACAACAAAGCAACAACAACAAAACAACAACTACAACAGCAACAACAACAAAGCAACAACAACATGAAGGGCATTGTCGTCGCAGGGCAAAGGATGTGGACAACAACAACAACAGCAAAAAAACACAAAAGCAACAACAGCAAAAGCAACAACAACAGAAACAACAACAGCAACAACAACAAAAACAACAACAGCAACAAAAACAAAACAACAACAAAAACAACAGAAACAAAACAACAACAAAAACATCAACAACAAAACAACAACAAAGCAACAACTACAACAACAAAAGCAACAACAACAAAAAAATTATTTTATGGCGATAATCGCCTTCTTGTTAATCTCGACACCAAAATGTTTATTAATTTGCGTCATTATTTTACGTCTTAATTTTCAATAATTTTTATTTTATATAGCTCATATAAGGGAAAAACTACATTTTGGGCCCCCGGCCCCCAGTATCTTATATATATGGAACGAAACCTGTTTAATAACCTTTCCGGTATAATTTTGTGTACGTGTACCAAATTTCACGTTATTTGGTTGTCTGGATCTTGAGTTATTAGGGAACAGACAGACAACCAGACAACAAATGCGTCTTATATATATATACTAGGGGCAAGTACCCGGCTCCCGCCCGGGTTTAACAACAACAGCAACAAAACAAAAACAACAAAAACAACAACAAAACAACAAAAACAAAACAACAACAAAAACAACAAAAACAACAAAACAACAAAAACAAAACAACAACAAAAACAACAAAACAACAACAACAACAAACAAAACAACAACAAAACAACAACAAAACAAAAACAAAACAACAACAAAACAACAACTACAACAACAACAACAAAACAACAACTACAACAACAACAGCAACAACAACAAAGCAACAACAACAAAACAACAAATACAACAGCAACAACAACAAAGCAACAACAACATGAAGGACATTGTCGTCGCAGGGCAAGGGATGTGGACAACAACAACAACAGCAAAAACAACACAAAAGCAACAACAGCAACAACAACAGCAACAACAACAAAAACAACAACAGCAACAACAACAAAAACAAAACAACAACAAAAACATCAACAACAAAACAACAACAAAACAACAACTACAACAACAACAGCAACAACAACAAAGCAACAACAACAAAACAACAACTACAACAACAAAAGCAACAACAACAAAAAAAATTATTTTATGGCGATAATCGCCTTCTTGTTAATCTCGACACCAAAATGTTTATTAATTTGCGTCATTATTTTACGTCTTAATTTTCAATAATTTTTATTTTATATAGCTCATATAGGGAAAAACTACATTTTGGGCCCCCGGGCCCCAGTATCTTATATATATGGAACGAAACCTGTTTAATAACCTTTCCGGTATAATTTTGTGTACGTGTACCAAATTTCACGTTATTTGGTTGTCTGGATCTTGAGTTATTAGGGAACAGACAGACAACAAATGCGGCTTATATATATAGAGATATATATATATACTAGGGGCAAGTACCCGGCTTCGCCCGGGTTTAAAATAAGGTTTTCTGTAGAAGCGTACACAACTAACTGTTTACTTGCATGCTATAAAATGGTACATTTAACAGTGTATGTGCTGCATGGCTAAATTTCAAGGATGTCACCATCCTCATCTTTCACAATAACAGTTTTGAGATTTTGTAGATGAAATAGGTCCCCGAATATGGTGCAGCAGGAGGCGCATGTGAAATGCTTCTCTGTTGTGAGGATGCACAGTGTACACTCTTCCAAAGGCATTGTCTGTCACATATCCCGGGAAGTCTGCAAGAGGTATACCTTTTTTCGGATTTGCCAGACCTTTTGACTGGCATCCCAGCGAAAATGTCTAGGCACTTCAGAATACAGCAATGTTTTTGCAAGAGGATCTGTTTTGCAGAGATCAAAAAACGCTGTTAATGTAGTCTTTGTTGGAGTGTCTGTCAAATGTGCTGTTGGCTGTCCTGGTTTATAGTATACTCCTTGGCCTCCTTCAAGATGTACTGCCAAGTGAACAACTGTTGGATACCTTTGATGGATGGGAAAGTTAAGCAGGCGCCACACTGCCTCACTGCTACTAATGTATCGTCCTTGTTGATAATTAATTGGTAACCCCATCAAGCCTGTTCGGCATTTCATTTGCAACAGTAAACATGGTTGCATCACTTCCCTTGGTAACATAATTGCAAATCTACTTGATGCTTGTGTTTCTATGACGTACATAGGTCATTCCATCCTGTGCATATTCATGCATGTAACGGGGCCCTCCACTGAAGGATGAAGACAGCACCACTAATTTGCCAAGATTTTCAGAAGTCACATTGTTGTCATTCCTTACTGCCTCTAATAGTACACCATAGTCCTCAGCTCTAAGTTTTGTTTGGTTGAGTCTGATGAAACGCAATCTCTCATTCTCAACCTTAGCATACATATCCACTATGTATTGCTGGAAAAGGCGCGGGCATCTGAGGAGTGTATTAAATTCGTTGACTCTTTGCATCATGCGATATGCATAGTAGTCATTGCTTGTGGCCTTGTTTACATCTTTTATGTTCAAATCATAGCCATCTTCTCCTCTAACAAATAGCAGAGGATACTGAAGTGGATCATATGACCTGTGAGTGTCTTGAATCCTTTGAAGTGGCATTTGTGAGCAACTTCTTGAATGCAGCACAATGTCTCTACGATCACCTAGCTCTCCAGCAATCATGATGCCACTTCACTAAGAGATGGTGCATTGAATCTGCCTTTGTGTTCCTTTAATGGTGCTTTGCCGGAAATTTTGATTTTGTAGATGACTTGAGTGTTATCCATAATCTCAGCAGCCATTTTAAATGACCTCACATAGCTGTTATGCTGATGCAGCATTCTTTGCAGTTTGAGGACAATGTTTCTGTCAACAGGACTGTCAAGCAAATCCAGTCGTCTTTGCACTTGCTCATCTTCTCCCAAGAAGTAAATCTGGAGATATTTGCTGTCTACAGCATTGACTGGATGAAGAGGTCCAGCATGGTGGTACACTTGGCCTTGGACCTTGAATGTTGGTGTCCACCCGTTATTCACGACAACATTAGACTGGAAGGAAGTCACGGCAAACATATTATTGAATAGTCTAATAAGTTTCACAAAGTCCTTTGATTGTGCAGTTTCACCATTCAACAGAATGCACAATGGTTCTGGTGGCTTTAGAATTGGGGGCAGTTTGACTTTACCACTGGAACAGCACATGCCTGGAGTTTCTTTGCTCAGCTGTTTCAGCTGCTCTGGGAACTCTGTGGCGGACCTGATCTGCCTGGATTTTATATATTTTTTTTTCGTATGTTATCATTGCGGGAGAGTACTCAACAACTTCCCAAAGTTTCATGCTCCTATTTACACGGGAAGTTGGATATTTAATGATTAGTCTGTTTTATATAGCTCATATTAGGAATATACCTACATTTTGGCCCAAGGCCCCCTAGTGAGTAATAATTTTATATATTTTTTTCGCATGTTACCATCGCGCGAGGGTACTCAAAATCTTCCAAAAGTTTCATTCTTCTACTTACATGGTAATTTGGAGAATTATTGATGAGTCAGTTTGATATATGAAAAAAAACTACATTCAGGCCTCTGACCACCCAGTGAGTGATAATTTTTATTAATGTTTCGCCAGTTACCATTTTGGGAGGGTATATAACAACTTCACAAAGTTTCATGCTTCTACCTACACAGGAAATAGGAGATTTAATGATGAGCCTGATTTATATAGCTCATTTAAGAAAAAACTACGTTTGGGCCCCCACCCACCCCCCTACCCAGTTAGTGATAACTTTATACTTTTTTCTACTGTTACCATTGCGGGAGGGTACTCAACGACTTTCCAAATTTTCATGCTTCTACCTACTCGGGAATATGAGGAATTGGTGTTGATTCAGTTTTATATAGCCCATATAAGGAAAAACCGGTTTTGGGGCACCCGGCCACCCATGAGTGGAAATGTTTACATTATTTTTCACCAATTATCGTCATAATAGTGTATTTGGCAAGTTCCCAAAAGTTTCATGCTTCTACCCTCACGGGAGGTTGGAGAACTAGTTTTGAGTCAGTTTTAAATATACGGAAAAAATATACATTTTGGCCCCGCCCCCAGTAAGTGATAATTTATATAATTCATTTTTCTGTTGTATGGGGTTTATTTGTTTTAAAGAAACATTTCGAAACGCAATGTTTGAGCTTAAAATGTGCCCTGCTGGTTTCGTTTAAGTTATGCAAAAAGTATAAACACAGTTGCTTAGCTACAGTGTTTATGCCACCCAGGGATGGACGATATTATTGACTCCTACCCTCGCCGATAAAAGGAAAAAGCTTGATCGGACGACTGGATAAAATACATATAGAATATACAAAAAAGAAACAGTGTAAAGTAAAAAAATATGTAATTTGCAAACAAATTTTATAAAAATATATACGTAATCTTGTTAGAGGCGCAACATTAACAGACATAAAAATAAACCATTTCATAACATTTAGTTCACAACAAAAAACACACACACTCACTGATTCACACATGTGCACACAAATACTTAAACGCAAACCCACAGCGGTATATTAACAATTAAAAATATAAATTAAAATAATAACTGCTCTTTTCACTTTGTTTCCTATTTACAAATTAATATGAACTCAAACTATGACGTCACATCACATTATTTTATGGCAATAAACGCCATCTTGTTAATCTCGACACCAAAATGTTTAATATTTTACGTCTTAATTTTCAATAATTTTTATTTTATATAGCTCATATAGGGAAAAACTACATTTTGGGCCCCCGGCCCCCAGTATCTTATATATATGGAACGAAACCTGTTTAATAACCTTTCCGGTATAATTTTGTGTACGTGTACCAAATTTCACGTTATTTGGTTGTCTGGATCTTGAGTTATAAGGGAACAGACAGACAACAAATGCGGCTTATATATATAGAGATATATATATATACTAGGGGCAAGTACCCGGCTTCGCCCGGGTTTAAAATAAGGTTTTCTGTCGAAGCGTACACAACTGTTTACTTGCATGCAATAAAATGGTACATTTAACAGTGTATATGCTGCATGGCTTAATTTCAAATGTCACCATCGTCATCTCTCACAATAACAGTTTTGAGATATTCAAATGAAATAGGTCTAAGAATATGGTGCAGCAGGAGGCGCATGTGAAATGCTTCTCTGTTGTGAGGATGCACAGTGTACACTCTTCCAAAGGCATTGTCTGTCACATATCCGAGGAAGTCTGCAAGAGGTACACCTTTTTTCGGATTTGCCAGACCTTTTGACTGGCATCCCAGCGAAAATGTCTAGGCACTTCAGAATACAGCAATGTTTTTGCAAGAGGGTCTGTTTTGCAGAGATAAAAAAACGCTGGTAATGTAGTCTTTGGTGGAGTGTCTGTCAAATGCTTTTGGCTGTCCTGGTTTATAGTATACTCCTTGGCCTCCTTCAAGATGTACTGCCTAGTGAACAACTGTTGGATACCTTTGATGGATGGGAAAGTTGAGCAGGTGCCACACTGCCTCACTGCTACTAATGTATCGTCCTTGTTGATAATTGGTAACCTTATCAAGCCTGTTCGGCATTTCATTTGCAACAGCAAACATGGCTGCATCACTTCCTTTGGTAACATACTTGCAAATCTACTTGATGCTTGTGCCTCTATGACGTACATAGGTCATTCCATCCTGTGCATATTCATGCATGTAACGGGGCCCTCCACCGAAGGATGAAGGCAGCACCACTAATTTGCCAAGATTTTCAGAAGACACATTGTTGTCATTCCTTAATGCCTCTAATAGTACACCATAGTCCTCAGCTCTAAGTTTTGTTTGGTTGAGTCTGATGAAACGCAATCTATCATTCTCAATCTTAGCATACATATCCACTATGTATTGCTGGAAAAGGCGTGGGCATCTGAGGAGTGTATTAAATTCGTTGACTCTTTGCATCATGCGGTATGCATAGTAGTCATTGCTTGTGGTCTTGTTTACATCTTTTATGTTCAAATCATAGCCATCTTCTCCTCTAACAAATAGCAGAGGATACTGAAGTGGATCATATGACCTGTGAGTGTCTTGAATCATTTGAAGTGGCATTTGTGAGCAACTTCTTGAATGCAGCACAATGTCCCTGCGATCACCTAGCTCTCCAGCAATCATGATGGCAACTTCACTAACAGATGGTGCATTGAATCTGCCTTTGTGTTCCTTTAATGGTGCTTTGCCAGAAATTTTGATTTTGTAGTCCACTTGAGTGTTATCTATAATCTCAGCAGCCATTTTAAATGACCTCACATAGCTGTTATGCTGATGCAGCATTCTTTGCAGTTTGAGAACAATGTTTCTGTCCACAGGACTGTCAAGCAAATCCAGTCGTCTTTGCACTTGCTCATCTTCTCCCAAGAAGTAAATCTGGAGATATTTGCATTGACTGGATGAAGAGGTCCAGCATGGTGGTACACTTTGCCTTGGACCTTGAATGTTGGTGTCCACCCATTATTCACGACACCATTCGACTTGAAGGAAGTCATGGCAAACATATTATTGAATAGTCTAATATGTTTCACAAAGTCCTTTGATTGTGCAGTTTCACCATTCAACAGACTGCACAATGGTTCTGGTGGCCTTAGAATTGGTGGCAGTTTGATTTTACCACTGGAGCAGCACATGCCTGGAGTTTCTCCTTTCCAGATCTCATATTTAGAACATAATTCCAATGAATATGTCTGGGACCGAATCAACTCTATTACGGATCATCAAGAAACAATCGTAACAACAATTAAGAGAAGCAAGATGGCATGGTTTGGTCATGTACTGCGACATGATACCCTGACAAAAATTATCCTTCAAGGCACTGTAGAAGGGGGGCGGCGAAGAGGTCGACAACGGTAAAGCTGGCTGGACAACATAAAGAAATTGACAGGGATGAAATTCCATGAATTATTGGCCGCCGCTCAAAATAGGCATATGTGGAGATCGTTTTCTGTTGATGTGTCCATCCGCTCCCCCCCGACTACCGCAACGGTCACGGGACTGATGATGATGATGATGATCGAGCTGATAATTTAATTTTTTTTTCGTATGTTATCATTGCGGGAGAGTTCTCAACAACTTCCCAAAGTTTCATGCTCCTATTTACACGGAAAATTGGATATTTAATGATGAGTCTGTTTTATATAGCTCATATTAGGAAAAAACCTACATTTTGGCTTAAGGCCCCCTAGTGAGTGAAAATTTTTATATATTTTTTTCGCCTTTTACCATCGTGCGAGGGTTCCGCTCCCCCCGACGACCGCAACGGTCACGGGACTGATGATGATGATGATGATCGAGCTGATAATTTAATTTTTTTTCGTATTTTATCATTGCGGGAGAGTTCTCAACAACTTCCCAAAGTTTCATGCTCCTATTTACACGGGAAATTGGATATTTAATGATGAGTCTGTTTTATATAGCTCATATTAGGAAAAAACCTACATTTTGGCCCAAGGCCCCCTAGTGAGTGAAAATTTTTATATATTTTTTTCGCCTTTTACCATCGCGCGAGGGTACTCAAAATCTTCCCAAAGTTTCATTCTTCTACTTACACGGTAAGTTTGAGAATTATTGATGAGTCAGTTTTATATATTAAAATAAATACATTCAGCCCTCTGACCACTCAGTGAGAGATAATTTTTATTAATGTTTAGCCAGTTAAAATTTTGGGAGGGTACATAACAACTTCCCAAAGTTTCATGCTTCTACCTACACAGAAAATGGGAGATTGAATGATGAGCCTGATTTATATAGCTCATTTAAGACAAAAACTACCTTTGGGCCCCCGCCCGCGCAGTAAGTGATAATTATATATTATGTTTCGACTGTTACCATTTTGGGAGGGTACTTCACGACTTTCCAAATTTTCATGCTTCTACCTACTCGGGAATATGAGGAATTGGTGTTGATTCAGTTTTATATAGCCCATAAAGGAAAAACCGGTTTTGGGGCTCCCGGGGCCCCCGCCCGCCCCCCCCCCAGTTAGTGATAATTATATATTTTGTTTCGACTGTTACCATTGCGGGAGGGTACTTAACGACTTTCCAAATTTTCATGCTTCTACCTACTCGAGAATATGAGGAATTGGTGTTGATTCAGTTTTATATAGCCCATAAAGGAAAAACCGGTTTTGGGGCTCCCGGCCACCCATGAGTGGAAATGTTTACATTCTTTTTCACCTATTATCGTCATAATAGTTCACGACAAAAAACACACACACTCACTGATTCACACATGTGCACACAAATATTTAAACGCACACCCACAGCGGTATATTAACAATTAAACATATAAATTAAAATAATCACTGCTCTTTTCACTTTGTTTCCTTTTTACAAATTAATATGAACTCAAACTATGACGTCACATCACATTATTTTATGGCAATAAACGCCATCTTGTTAATCTCGACACCAAAATGTTTATTATTTTACGTCTTAATTTTCAATAATTTTTATTTTATATAGCTCATATAGGGAAAAACTACATTTTGGGCCCCCATCCCCCAGTATCTTATATATATGGAACGAAACCTGTTTAATAACCTTTCCGGTATAATTTTGTGTACGTGTACCAAATTTCACGTTATTTGGTTGTCTGGATCTTGAGTTATAAGGGAACAGACAGACGACGGACAGACAACAAATGCGTCTTATATGTATATAGATATATAGATATATATATATATATATATATATATATATATATATATATATATATATATATATATATATATATCTAATATATAAAGCTCAGTTGTTTGTATCTTTGTATGTTTCACTTTTCAACTTTCTGTTCGTTACACAGCCACGGAAAAACCGAATGACGGACGGGGACCAAATTTGGCAGGACGGTTCCTTTTACCCTTGAGATAGTTTTAAGTTAGTTTTTGTAATTGTCCCCTTTGCCCGAATGCCGTAAATTAAATAATCAGAAAATGCAGAGACAAAGAATGAAAAATTTAACCTCATTTCTATGTTGAAAAACTTTACGCGGACGTTCAAATTCCGTTCAAAGCGAGTTATTTTTGGTGACGTTTTTTTTCCACAATACTTTATTTTCAGCGGTGCGCATTCAAAAAATATTATATTGTCTAATTACGATGTGCACATTTTCGTGTACGCTTCTTTTCAAAAATTAAAATATAAGCATAAAGCAATGACGTAATTTAATATTCCTATACAATCCATACAGACCACGAGAATCAATATACATAATTAACATAAGTAACTTATCCGTGTTTGATAAATATGAAATATTAAACTTGATGAAATGTACACAAAGTATTTCATAATAATTATAAATCCTCAAATCCTATTTTTACATTGTTGCCTTTTCAAAAATTTAAATATAAGCATAAAACTATGACGTCATTTATTTTAATTATTTTCTGTTCCATAACTCGACATTTAATAAAAACCTATTTATGTAATAAGTGTATATATTAGATTTATTGGCGCTACAGGTTAAGTAGATTTTGCATTTGTAGTTCCATATTATCTTTATCTCATAGACGCTGATGAAAATATTGTAATAATTACAATTGTGTTACGATGCAGTGTCGTAAATATATATGAGCTTTTTTTAGTGACGACAGTAGCAGAGATCTTTTGGAAAGAATGTCAACAAAGCAGTGGCCTTTTTTAAATGGATACTAACAAACAAACATACAAACATCAACTGAGCTTTATTTATTAGATATGCGTTTAAATTATTGTATTTCAATTTTTCAACGATGCATTGGATTAATATTATACATGTGTGAATGAAATTGCGGTTTTTTAAAATATAATTCATAACTCGAAATTTAATTAAAAACCATAGATGTAGCGAGTTTATTTTATGTGGAAAGCGATGGCCTATGTCAAATAAACTTACACTTTAAAAAAGTTTACATAAGCTATATATTTACACTATACATTATAAACTTTCGCTACCGAACGTATTAATAGAAGTTGACTAAATTTAATAAAGTGATCCTGAAAACCCTTAATTAATATGAATTGCGAATTGAACATGTTATATTAATTCCTTTGTAGTCGGAATATCATAGGTCATTCCTAAATACGCTTTTTAATAATTTTTCAGATGTGCTTATTAACAGACGGCTGAATCTTTTATTTAATGTGGATATATATATACAAATATTTTTCAGAAACAAAATCGGGTGTGTGTGTGTGTACTAAATATAATTTGCAAAATATGATGCCTTTTCAGAAATAGGGAACAAAAAAATGATTCCTTTTTGAAATTATACACATTGCACATCAACCGTAAATATAAATAGTAAATTTTAGAGACATGCAATTTTTTTAATATTATTTCCCTGTTATAACAACTATGAATACGTCAAAAGGAATATTTATTTTGGTCCTGTACATTTACCTTATAACAAGACTTTATTTTATGCTGCTAGCTTTCTATAATTCTTTGTCTAAAGATGGTGTGCACATTTTCTTGATATCATTTTAAGACGACTTTTTAAAAAAAAAGTACTTTAGAAAGTACATTTATAATTTTGTTTATTGGCGCTATGAGTTATGTAGCCTTTGCCTTTTAAGGGTTAGTGCCATATGTTCTTTATCTCATAGACGCGGTTACAAATATTGTATTACTTACAATTGTGTTACTATTTAGTGTCGTAATAATATATGAAATTTTTGAGTGACGTCATAGAGCTTTTTTGGAAAACCTATCAGTTATGTTTATTTAGTACAAGTTGGAATGATATAGTAAATTTAGTTATTATGGTAGTCAAGATTCATTATTTAATAAATCATATCTTTTAAATAGTAAGGTAATGTTAAAAGGCACTGCATTAAGTGAAAACAACTCACGCGGTAAAATGGTAAAAATTAAATAATTGTGTCTGTTGTTTTTTTCTCTCTCTTCTTTTTTCTTAAAGATATTTAATTATATATTTTTTCCCCCTAAAATGGAATATCTCTGTTTCCCATAATACTTTAACTAATAGATGAAGATTGCGTTAACTGCCATAAAATAATGTGACGTGACGTCATAGTTTGAGTTCATATTAATTTGTAAATGGAAACGAAGTGAAAAGAGCAGTGGTTATTTTAATGTAAATTTTTAATTGTTAATATACCGCTGTGGGTGTGCGTTTAAGTATTTGTGTGCACATGTGAAAATCAGTGAGTGTGTGTGTTTTTGTTGTGAACTAAATGTTATGAAACGGTTTATTTTTATGTCTGTTAATGTTGCGCCTCAAACAAGATTACGTATAACTTTTTATAAAATTTGTTTTCAAATTACATCTTTTTTTACTTTACACTCTTTCTTTTATGTATTTTATAGATGTATGCTATCCAGTCGTTCGATCAAGCTTTCTCCTTTTATTGGTGAGGGTAGGAGTCAATAATATCGTCCATCCCTGGGTGGCATTAACACTGTAGCTTAGCAACTGTGTTTATACTTTTTGCATAACTAAAACTAACCAGCAGGGTAAATTTTAAGCTCAAACATTACGTTTCGAAATGTTTTTTTCATACAAATAAACCCCATACACACCTGACATAAACATTAATCTCTATATATTAAATGGGAAAGGTTCTTAAACAGGTTTCGTTCTATATATATATATTCTATATATACTGGGGGCTGGGGGCAAAAATGTAGTTTTTATGTATATGAGCTATATAAAAAATATATATATATATTTCCCGTGTAGATAGAAGCATGAAACTTTCGGTAGTTGTTAAGTAACATTCGGCGATGGTAACAGATAAAATAATTGTATAAATTATCATTTACTGGGTGACGGGGGCGCAAATGTAGTTTTTTTCTTTTATTTTTTTTAACTGACTCAACACTAATTCTCCAACTTCCCGTAAAGGTAGAGGCATGAAACTTTGGGAACTTACCGAATACACTATTATGACGATAATTGGTGTAAGAGAATGTAAACATTTCCACTCATGGGTGGCCGTGGGGCCCCAAAACCGTTTTTTCCTTATATGGGCTATATAAAACTGAATCAACACCAAATACTCATATTCCCGTGTACATAGGATCATGAAACTTTGGGAAGTTGTTGATTACTCTCCCGCAATGATAACATACTAACAAAATTAAATTATCAGCTCGACAGGATGCAAATACACAGTTTTGTACGCTTCTACAGAAAACCTTATTTTAAACCCCGGGTTAAGCCGGGTAGTTGCCCCTAGTAATATATATACATTACGGACTTTCCAACCCCGGACGGTTCGACCCTGACAGTTCGACCACAGGACGTTTCGACACTCGTTTCTAAACTGTGAAATGTGTTTATTTCTTACATTTTTAATTTAATTTTTTCAAATAAATTTTGGTATATATCATTCAAAATTTTTTTTTAAAAATTCCACTTCTATCCCAAACACACTTAAAAAGGACCTAATTTATTATTGCCTTTTTAAAATGTATATATTTAAGTCGTTGAAAGGCGCTGAAACCATTACAAAGCAGAACCCTTCCATTCACTTTATTTTCTTGTGTCCTTTAACACGTGCAGACTGTCCTCGCAGACATACTGATTTTAATATGACTTACAAAGTTGTCAGTGTTTAAAGTAAATTAATTTCAATACAATATCGTCGCATAACTGACAATAACCTTCAAGCTCCTGGGCCCGTATTACCTGACAGACCGTTACGTCATTGTTTTTTACATCTTTGTCCGGGGGCTACATAATGGGTTCCGTGACAAACGCGCACAATACAATCGCGCTCACTATAAACGCGCACAGACAATTCCGCAATGACACAAATGCGTACTGGACAAACGCAAACACCGACAGTTGCGCACACGGACAATGGCGCTCACCGACAAATGCGGACACTGACAATCGCGCACAGTGATAAATGCGAACGGCTACATAAGCGCACAGTGACAAATCCGCAAATTGTAAATTTTAATATCAAGGTTTGAAGAATATAATGGGTTCAGTTGGTATTCAGCATAAATATTGTGTTTTATTTTATGTAATTTAATCAAATAGTTGAATGTAAAAATTAATATTGTTAAATATTGGTAAATAATATTGTTTGTTTTCGAAAGTGCCAGAAATTCTCGATTCTAAATTTTATTTTTCATTATTTTTTCCCACTATGCATGGATGTTTCTCGTCCTTAGGTTTTAGGGACATGCATTTATAAAAAGGTTTGTGTTTTACCTGATTTCATTACATTACATTCTTAATATTTCTTATCTGTTACGGACGGACCTTCTATACCAGTGGTTCCCAACCTTTTTTTGGGTGGCGACCCCCTTTTATAAAGGCCATATGAAGCGCGACCCCCATGAATTGTAAATAAATCATTTTCAATAAAGTTGTTTTTTTTTAAATAGAGCAAATTTGCAGTATAGTGAATATCTTTTCGTCGACCCCAAGAAAACCCTTCACGACCTCCTTTGGGGTCACCACTCACAGAATAGGAACCGCTGCTCTATACGGAAAACTTTTGCGTCCTATGTTCTGCTAAGAACGTATTGGCATTGGCAAATGATGCAGCCCCGCAGCGTTCACAATAATCACAGGCCACGGACATAAGGGGCACGCTATTTTATTTTGGAATGGCCTAATATTAATACTTTGTACAAATAGTTCACAATAAGAATATTTATAAAAGCTAGAAATGCCTTTAAGAGTAGACGTTTTGAACTTTTCATTTTCTAAAAGTATTTGATAAAACAGGCATTGAAATAGCCGTCTTGAAAAATTCTAATTAGCACCAACAATTAACGTTTTTTTCTCCTTTCGACAACTCTTATAAATAATATAAACCGTAGATTTGTCAGGTACATGATATCAGTAGCCTATTGTTATTTATAGTAATAGTAACACTAGTAGACTATTACCTTTTTAAGGGTCTGATTATCAATATTTTGATATTAATACGAATCTTTTTTTAATGGTAAAGCAAGTCAGACTTTAAAATACCTCAAGCAAAATGTAAGGCTATTTCTATTAACTTTATCATGGTTTCCAAATATTATCAGATTTCCTTCTGTAAAATGTATTTATTCATATCTAGGGGGCCGTCAATATATGACGTCACGCGCCTAGGAGTGGGGGGGTGGGGGGGTCAAGCATTTGTGCTGATGTGTGACGAAAAAAAAATGAAACTAGCATATGTAAATAAAATTTCCACTTAAGTAATTTATTTGCTTGCAATTTATTTAATTTCGTGTTCAATGCTATCACGGGTGTTATTTTTTAAATTATTTTTTAAAACAAAAGACACAGTTTTGCTGAAGATAAATTCAACAATATACGTCATTATACCAAAATTGTATATTAAAATGTAAGTTTGGTCATTGGTCTGTCCTTTAATTATATTCAATATGAATCAATTAGTTAAATCATATTCAGAATTGTAAAGGTAGATTTCGTGCCAACCATGTTTTGGCGATATTATTGACGTATGCCCTTCCCAATAAAAATTACCCTTCAAAAGGTCACACATTTGCCCCTCTATATAATAATAAATGAGTCGCCCATTAGACCCACTCTTATTCCAGTTCTTATTTTTCCTATCCATAATTTTCTTCTAAGAAATCACCAGTGAATTCTTTTCAATCCATCTTGTCCTTCGTGGAAATCTATGAAAGCATTCGTCTATAAAACAATCGTGACTAATATTTTTTTAAAAAGCTGCAGTACATAATTTCAAAATGTTTTACACAGTATTTTATAATAGATTTAAATAACAAAGAGGTTTGGAAGATATTGTCTTATCTATACAGACGCTCCTTCTATGCAGAAGATAGTTGCGTCCACAGACCATGACAGATGATCTGTTTGGCAAGTGATGCAGCGTTCTCAGGCCACGGCTTTGTGGGTTCCACGCATTACCCAGCCGCCTAACTACATGTAGTGTTAGGTACCCATTCGGAGCGGGGTGACTCAGGGACGCCCTAGGCTCCGGGAACAAACCCTTGCCTTCACACGGATTCGAACCCGTGACCATCGGTACGACAGTCCAGTGCGCTGCCACTCGACCACCGCGTTTTCATCCGTCTTCCCCCGTGTAATTTTCTGCACTAAACTAAATCTCACGAAATAGAAACAAATATTTGCCATTGGTTTCACCACTCATCACTTTCCACATAAAACTAATGCAGTTAATTACGCCTTTTAATATTGATACATTTATCTGTAATGGATTAAGTTAAGAAGACTGGCCGAACTCGTTATTTGTTTGTTAAGTTTTGTCTCAGTGTTTAACACCCACATGTACTGATCTAAGGGAAGGTGGTGTTTGTTTTTTAATTCAAAAACATATTTATGTATTATTACTTTTTAATTCTTTAACCACCTAGAAAGATGTATCCTACTTCTTATTGATCTAGTTTCACTTTTGTGTAAGCTAATTAGTGTGTCTGATATAGTATCAGTACTTAATTATTTTGTATTAAACGAGTACCATTTAATACATAATTGAAATGTGTTTAGTCAACATTGTTATTGACTAGCAAAAGTCAGGATATGATTGTAGTCGCTGTTAAAAGATCGTAGACAAAATCTCATGCACGTAAACGTGATGTTCAGGAAGAAAAACCAGACACACCTTGATGGTCGGGGTTCTTAAGAGACCCTTTTGTCTCCCTTTTCCATGATTCCTTTAAGATGAGATTATTTACAGCCAGGGTTGAAAGCTGGTGGCATAAAGCAGAGAAGGTCCCATAACGCTCGGCTCCATCAGTTGGGTCACTTTGATGGGTCCCACAATGCTCGGCTCGCTCAGGTGGGTCACTTTGATAAGCCCCTATCTAACGGAGGACCATTGTAACTGGGCGGTACCAGGGTTGTAGCGGGTTGAAGTAGCAAATTTGACTGGTCCTTTGTGACTTCAGTACATGGAGGGCATGGGGTTTTTATGAATATCAGAAGTTTTTTGAGCAACTAGATGTTAATAATGAATTGTTTGAAAAATGACATTTTTTAAATTAACATTGTATCCCTAATAATAGGGATCAAGTTCAAGTGGCATACCGCTTGATTAAAGTACAAAGAACATGTAAGAAACTGACAACGACGGCATATAATTTAGATTTTGGTATATGTTAAAGTAAATATATTTTTTTTTAGTTTACTTAATTTCTAAAGAACATAATTTAAAAATATATTTTGTTCTCCAAAATGTTATATTTCTATACATTATTTTACGTGTCATACAAAGACATTAAATCAACACAAGTATTTAGTATTTCTTCTCAAAGAGCATTAAATTATAGTTTAAATTTTTTTAAAAAATGTAATTTAAGATGTTATCACTAATCATCTCATCTAAGTTTATCAAGTAAAATGTCATATTAAATACGTCAGTACTGGTGCTTTGTGGTACAACGCTGACGCGAAGTACAATTTCGTTGCAAGTCCTTTATCATAACGCAACAATTGTTCCTGTTCTCAGGCGATCTGAAAGTTGTGTGCAACTATACTATTGACATTACTAGGGGTTGTATTGCGCCTACCGCGCCCACTTTTTTTCAATAGCCCAAGTAAATTATCATTGTTTGATAAATACGAAATATTAAACTTTGTAAAATGTACACAACGTATTTTATAATTGTTTGGGTAAATGACGTCATATAATATTTTACGTAAATGTTATTGCATGCGTGTGTCCGACAACCAAAATTGGTATGTGAATGAGTTCAATAAAAAGAATGATTAATTAAATTTTACTTCATTAGAATGCTTTGTTTTTCACATAATTATATATGTAAATGAAATGTATTTTTTAAACTTACGATAAATTTCTCAAAAAACTTCTCACAAATTGATTACTGTCCGTCCCCATTAGCAACGATAAAAATAAAACTACAAATGAAATAGCTCACAAAACTATCCAACATTCGCAGTTGCAGACACAATATGTTATTTACAATACAAAGGCTGCCGTCAAGGGGTCGTGAGTTGTTTGGGTAATGTTAATCTCGAAACCAAAATGATTATGATTTTACGTCTATATTTTTCAATTTTTAAAAAAGCAGGGTGATGTCCCTTAGCGTTACACCTCCAGTGAATGTCTTGGGCTATTATATTTTGTATTGTATTGTATAGTTATATTTTCACAACAATCAATTAAATCAACACACACAATGACAATCACACCTATTTTAATAAGTTATACAAATTAAAATAGCATAAGTCATACTATATAGCATAAATTATATATATATGTATATGTTACAGGCAAAGTCTGAAATTCAGACCTTCTATAGAATGCCTAGGCAATGTATAGAATGCCTGATGGTTTCAGGGAAAGTATGAAATGATTGCTATTTCATACATTGCCTAGGCATTCTATTTAATGCCGAGTTGTCGTCCGGCAAAGTATGTAAATGTCCTACTCTCGCCATTTTTCCAGCCACTGATGTTTGCGGTTGCGTTTTGGTCGTTGTTTGATGATGGCGATCGAAGCCTGTGAGTGTTGAAAGTTATTGTAAGACAGCGTTTAGCCGGTACGAGGTTCCACCACCAAATCACAGACAATATTGCCAATATTCTTCTCACGACGTCAGTTTATATCATCCGGCTGAGATTCCACAGACGTTCTCCCATAACGTTTCCCATTGGATTGCTGTGTGACCATGTCAGAAGAGAATGTAGTGCTTGGACAGGAATCACGCCATGTTGTCATGTAACGACGGTTATACGATGAGTTATCTAAAGTAACAGCCAATGCTGGTAAAAACAGCGCTTTATTTTTTTAAACCGAAACAGTTACCAAAAATTAGTGGACGATTTCAAAATGGCTTAGACCACCATTAAGCAAGAACCACTGGACTATTGGCTTGTGAAACACTATGATGTCATGATGGTGGAAAATAAGAGTAAGTTTATCTACCCTGTTAAGAAGGTGTGAGTGCCATTCTTCTTACGTCGCGGACTCCGATATATTTGACGTACTTCAAAAACCCATTTGGACATCGGTTATGGAGGACGGGACAGAATGTTGAAAGAACATTCACCCAAATACAAGAACGCTCTACCTGTCATGATATTGAACTGTGTATTAACCTTAGTGAACCTTGTCAGAAAAAAACTACAATTCGTCAAAAAAGGGCATTGTAGTCAAGCATTCAATTCTCGTTGTCAGGTTGATCTTTCTTTCAATCACATCCTGATGGGGCATACAAGTTTATAATGGTGTATCAAGATAATCTCACCAAGTTCGTGGTTCTCAAGGCCCTGAAGGCAAAGAGGGCACAAGAAGTAGCATGCCAGCTCGTAGATATATTTACGTTGCTTGGTGCTCCAATGATTCAACAGTCCAATAACGGGAGGGATTTTCAAACAATATGGTAAGCAGCCTAAAGGACTACTTGCCCACCTCAAAGATCGTTCATGGTAAGCCGCGCCACATACAAAGCCAGGGGAGCTTCAAAACAGCTAACCAGGACAACGAAAATATGCTGTGTGCTTGGATGCAAGATGAAATAAATGGCCACTGGAGTGAGGGTTTACGATTCGTCCAACTCAAGAAGAACCGAGCTTTTCATTTGGGATTAAAAATAACTATACGAAGCTCTCTTTGGCTGCAGAGCTAAGGTAGGTCTCTCAATGTCGTCCCTACCTGACGATGTTTTACAAGATGTGGAATCAGAGAAAGACTTCGAAAAAATTATACAGAGCGTACATTAAGTGCTTTAATTAACACTTTAACATACGTAATTATCAATAAAGGCTTTTTGTTGTGCTCTTTTTACACAATGCGTAAACGAAATCCGGCATTCTATAGAAGTATGCAAAAGTTTTACAGAATTCTATAGAATTCCTGATTTCACACGTTGCCTGTAACACACACATATATATATATATATATATATATATATATATATATATATATATATATATATATATATATATATATATATATATCTTCTGAGTACCTCGACATTGGTGATCTTGTCCGGCCACTTGATGCGTTGAATTCTACGCAAGCATCGCAATTGGAAGCTGTTGAGCTGCTTTGTTTGCTTGGCGTAGGTCGTCCAGCACTCACTGCCTGCCATAGAGGAGTGTGCTGAGCACGCAGGTCTGGTACACATTGATTTTCGTCCTATCTGTGAGCTGCGCATTGTTCCACACTCTTTGATTCAGCCTAGCCATTAATGTTGCGGCCTTGCCGATTCTGGTTCCTATTTCCTTATCCAGGGAGAGTGTACTTGTGATGTTACTGCCAACGTCCAAGGTGTTTCCCTCAATGGCGATTGCTGGAAGGCGGTCAGTGTCTCATAATGTTGGTCTTTTTGAGGATAATCGTTAAACCAAAATCCTTGCATGCCACTGAGAACTTATTGATCAACTGCTGAGTATGCACTCAATTCTGAGTGAGAGGCGCCTGCGGTGTTTAGGTCATGTCCGCAGGATGAGCTCGGAGCGCAATCCTAGAGCCTTGCTTTACGGTGAGCTGGCAATCGGTATGAGAAAAAGAGGTCGCCCCTGCTTGCGCTTCAAGGACGTCTGCAAGAAAGACATGTCATTGGCACAGATAGACCATAAAACGTGGGAGACCATTGCCAAGGAGCGCACCTCCTGGCGGGCAAAATTGCGTGAGGGCATTCATGTCGCGGAAGCATCCCTCATAGCTTTGAGTGAAGAGAGAAGGGCCAGGAGAAAGGGCAGGGGGGCAGAGGAGCAGGAGTACACGCCATCGTCCCATGAGGACGGACGGTTGCCATACCATACCATATATATACTAGTGTATCATCCGTCAAAAATGACGGACGTTTTCAAAATAAATACACATCAGATTAAAAAATAACGTAATGAAGAACTTTCATTTATTTTATTTATTTTAATTTTATTCATTTATTTCCCTATTGAACCATTTTATGCGGCCGTTCCAAAAGAGTTCTTTTTTGGTGCAGTAATTTGGTGCGCTGCTTTCTAAAATTAGTAGCGTCACTGACATATATGACAGACAGACATTGCAAATTATGTATATTGATATATATATATATATATATATATATATATATATACTAGTGTATTAGTGTATCTCTCTCTCAGTCGTTCGTAATCGGGCAGGCGGTCGGGCGGGCGGGCGGAAAAACAAAAGTAAAAATTGACACACTTCGCGTGAAGCCATCGAGCTGAAATTTGGCACATAGACTCGTGTTACCTAACAATTCATCTTATCAAAATTTCAGATCGATCGAATGTAGATATATTAAATTAATTCGTTTTAGTTTATCTCTATAAAACATTTGTAATTCAATTTCACAGTTTGTTATTGTTTTTGTTCCACGTGCCAGTTCAGTTCCCGCGTTAACGCCACCCATCGATGTATTACGTGTCACGCTGAGCTTGGTCCAGCGATCGGTGACCAGACCTTTCCCCTCTCCCAACCCCCCCTCACCAGTTATACAGAAAAGGGGAGTTAAGGCAGATTCAGTCTGTAAATGTTTGTCGCGTTTGAACATGATCAATACTTTTAATTAGCTCTCATATATCAGTGATTTATAGTGAAAAACTTTGTTTTTACGGGTTTGTTTTTTTATTATTAAATCCTTTATATTAAGTCGTGGCGTCTGCTTCATTGTTTGCTTGCAGTAGAAGTAGAATTTATTTTTACTATAAATCCTTCATATACGAGACATAACTAAAAATTTTGTAATTTTAGATTGTCGTGCGATGCGTATTATAATGTACATAGTTTTACTTATGTCTCCTATATAAATGTTTTATAGTCAAAAACTTGTTTTTTTAAAGGTTTTTTAAAATTTAAATTTCACGGTGTCCTTACAGCTGCGTTATATCATCAAAATTAGTCTATTAACTTTTCAATTCACATGCGAGTTTTTACTGCTTTACTTTAAGTTCTTTATTTGCTTTCCTACACATATTTATTTCACACATTTACTTTTCAATCTGTCTTAGCCAATCACTAGCTGCGTCATAAGCTTGAAACGGATCGTATCAAACTAGAGATACATGGCAACAAATTAACATCAAATCACACGCTAAAGAATACTACAAACAATATCCGGTATCTAATATTGGCATCTGTTATATAATTTTAAGTCTTCAGTCTACGTGTTATTAACAGATTTGCAATAAAATGTCAAGCCTTCAGTCTACGTGTTATTCACACAGTTGTTTTTAGATGTGTACAGACAACATTCTCATTTCATTAAGACATTTGAAATACATTTTTTAAATTTAAATCTTTACAGAAAGATTGTGTAGATTTTATCACGTGAAATTTTATAAGATTTTGAATTTTCTACTTTTTTCAACGTCTATAAAACGGTATGTCTAATTTTGCTCTTCTATATTTAAGTTATAATTTCAAGAAATATTTCAAGTTGTAAGAGATATGAACCATCAAATTGTTATTTTAAGGATAAAATAAAGGTTTATATGGGAAGGTGACATTATATTAACATTGTAACCCTAAATATAGGGATCGAGTTCAGGTGACGTGCCACTTGTATATCATAAGAAATATAACCGCTATTGCACGAACACTAACATTTATATATGAGTATACATAAAAGTAAATATATCAATTTAATAGTTTACTTAATTTGAAATGAACATAATTTTAAAAAATATTTTGTTCCCAAAAATTATATATTTCTATACATTCTTTCACGTGTTGTACAAAGACATATTTAATCAACAGAAATGTTTAGTACTCATTCTCTCCGTCGAAAAGGGGTGGCCTCTACGGGGCTCGATGGACGAGTAGGGTCACGGGTCGCGGACCTGACCGCGTCGCCTGCGACCTGAAACCGACAACTCCTGGCAGGCAATGCCGAAGTCCGATATGTTAGGTGTTAGGTGCTAGTCACATATGATTACAGTCGCTGTACGGATCTTAGAAAAAGCATCTTAAATGCATTGTCGATGATGAAAACCAAAGTACCCGTTGAGGTTCGGGTAAATCCGAAGCGACCGTTTCATCCTCCTCAATTTTACTAGCAACGCCATTGAGCGGTGCCGGTTTAGGGCCAGGAGCGCCAGTACGGATTAGCACAAGGAACCGCGAAGAACGCAGCGGACGCCAGCTCTGAGGAAACCTTCCAGTGGGAGTTGCACCCTAGGTAGGCCATTGATGATCCCCCGCATAGCGGCGATCCTAACCATTGAGACTCGTATGCTTTGCCGGGGTGGCGCCGAAGTGGTAGTGGGTCGTAGTAGGGAAATTCCACCCCTCCTTGTGAGGTCAATTTTGTGGGAGGCATCTTCGACATTCTGTCCTGGATGCCCAGGTGGCCGCTTCAGAAGCGACCGCTCCGTTTCCCAGCTGTCACGTCCTTTTCTTGGGAAGGGGCCAGATAGCTGGGAGGGTCTTCCAGGAAGACCCATGAAGAGCATTAGGCTCGGGGCTTCTGATTTTTTTCTACATGTAGGATCATTAGTACTCATTCTCAAAGAGCAGTAAATTATAGTTTAATAAAAATTGTAATTTAAGATGCTATCATTAATCATCTCATCTAAGTGTATCAAGTAAAATGTCATATTAAATACGTCAGCACTGGTGCTTTGTGGTGCCACGCTGACGGGAATTACAATTTTGTTGCACGTCCTTTATGATAACGCAACCAAATTTTCCTGTTTATCTGGGATCATAAAGTTTTCTGCATCAATAAAATTGACATTACTAATGTATTGTATAGTTTAGTGTTCATGGCAATCAATTAACTCAACACACACAATAACAAACACACATACACACATTTTTATAAGTTATACAAACTAAAATAGTATAAGTCATATACATATATATATATATATATATATATATATATATATATATATATATATCGGGATCCTTCCGTCTCGAGAGACGATGGTGCATCACCGTTGGGTTGGGTTGCATTTCCTCGTGTGGCTGAGAAGCCATATTCTTGAGAGACAGTCTTTCCCACAGCTTTTGCACACGAGTTCTGTGCTTCCCAATGTTTTGTCCTTTCTCCTAGATCTTCTGTCTGTAGCTTCCCCCATCCTTCGTTCCTCGGCTGCTATGACGCCCTCTTTGACAACTTTCGCCATGTCTCTCTGGCAGACATCTTTACATCAGAGACATGGGCGACCTATCTTCCTCTTTCCCGATTCCAGTTCTCCATATAGGAGGTCCTTGGGGATACGACCCGGGCTCATTCTTTTTTAAATGTCCTGGCCATCTTAGACGTCTTTCACTAGGAATTTAGAACATGCTTTGGATATTAGCAAGTATCAGGATCTTATTATATGGCACATTTTCCTGCCATTTAATGCCAAGGATGCGGCGCAGGCACATCAAGTGGAAGCTATTAAGCTTGCGCTTATGGAATGAATAAATGGTCCATGTCTCGCTTCCTTATAACAGCGTACTGATGACGCAGGCTCAATAGACACAGATAGTGATGAAGAGGGTGATACAAAGGGTGATGAAGAGCGTTATGCAGAGGTTGGTGCAGAAGGCGATGCAGAGGGTGATGCAAAGGGTGATGCAAAGGGTGATGCAAAGTGTGATGCAAAGGATGGTGCAAAGGGCGATGCAGATGGTGATCCGAACGGTGATGCATAGGGTAATGGAAAGGGTGGTGCAAAGAGTGGTGCAGAGGATGAAGCAAACGGTGATGCGAAGGGTAATGCAGAGGGTGATGCAAAGGTTGATGCAAAGGGTAATGCGCGAGGGTGATGCAAAAGGTGATGCAAAGGGGGATGCAGAGGGTGATGCAAAAGATGATGCAAAGGGTGATGCAGATGGTGATGCAGATAGTGATGTAGAGAATGACGCATAGGGGGATGGAAAGGGTGATGCAAAGAGTGGTGCAGACGGGGATGCAAACTGTGATGCAAAGAGTGATGCAGAAGGTGATGCAGAGGGTGATGCAATGGTTGATACAAATCGGGATGCAAAGGGTGATGCAAAGGGTGATGCAAAGAGTGGTGCGGAGGGTGATGCAAACGGTGATGCAAAGGGTGATGAAGAGGGTGATGCAAATCGTTATCGAGATGGTGGTGCAGAGGGTGATGCAAAGTTTGATGCAGAGGGTGATGCAGAGTGTGATGCAAATGGTGATGCAAAGGGTCATGCAAAGGGTGGTGAAGAAAGTGATGAAAAGGGTGATGCCAAATGTGATGCAAAGTGAGATGCAATGGGTGATGAAAAGGTTGATGCAGAGGGTGATGCAATGGCTGATGCAAATCGTGATGCAGATGGTGATGCAGAGGGTGTTGCAAAGGGTGATTCAGAGCGTGTTGCAGAGGGTGCGTAGAGGGCGATGCAGAGGATGATGCGAAGGGTGATGCAAAGGGTGATGCAAAGTGTGACGCAAAGGGAAGGTGCAGATGGTGATGCAAACGTTGATGCATAGGATAATGGGATGGGTGGTGCAAAGAGTTGTGAAGATGGTGATGCAAATGGTGATGCAAAGGGTGATGAAGAGGGTGATGCAAAGCGTGATACAAAGAGTGATGCAGGCGGTAAAGCAAAGGTTGATGCGAATTGTGATGCAGATGGTGATGCAGAGTGTGATGCAACGGATGATGCAGAGGGTGATGCAGAGGGTGATGCAAAGGTTGATGAAAGTCTTGATGTAGATGGTGATGCAGAGTGTGATGCAATGGGCGATGAAGAGGGCGATGCAAAGACTGATGCAAAGTGTGATGCAAAGGTTGATGCAAATGGTGGTGCAAATGGTGATGCAAAATGTGATGCAGAGGTAGATGCAAAGACTGATGCAGAGTTTGATGCAAAGGGTGATGCAGAGGTTGATGCAAAGTGTGATGCAGAGGGAGATGCAAAGACTGATGCAGAGTGTGATACAAATTGTGATGCAAAGTGTGATGCAAACGGTGGTGCAAACGGTGATGCAAAGGGTGATTCAAAGGGAGATGCAAAGGATAATTCAGAGGGTGATGCAAAGACTAATGCAAAGTGTGATGCTAAGGGTGATGAAAAGGGTAATGAAAGACTGATGCAAAGTGTGATGCAAAGGATGTTGAAGAGGGTGATGCAAAGACTGATGCAAAGTGTGATGCAAAGGGTGATGAAGAGGGTAATACAATGACTGATGCAAAGTGTGATGCAAAGGGTGATGAAGAGGGTCATGCAAAGTCTGATGCAAAGTGTGATGCAAAGGGTTATGCAGAGGGTGATGCAAAGTGTGATGCAAAGGGTGATGCAAAGGCTGATGCAAAGTGTAAGGCAAAGGGTGATGAAGAGGGTGATGCAAAGACTGATGCAAAGTGTGATGCAAAGAGTGATGAAGATGGTCATGCAAAGACTGATGCAAAGTGTGATGCAAAGGGTGTTGGAGGTAGTGATGCAAAAACTGATGCAGAGTGTGATGAAGAGGGTGATGGAGAGTGTGATGCAAAGGGTGATGCAGAGGGTGATGCAAACGCTGATGCAAAGGGTGATGCAAAGTGTGATGAAAAGGGTGATGAAGAGGGTGATGCAAAGACTGATGCAGAGTGTGATGCAAAGTGTGATGCAAATGGTGGTGATGAAGAGGGTGATGCAAAAGGTTATGCAGAGCGTGATGCAGAGTGTGATGCAAAGGGTGATGCTGAGTGTGATGCAAAGGGTGATGCAAAGTGCGATTCAAAGGGTGATGCAGAGGGTGATGCAAAGTGTGATGCAGAGGTGGATGCAAAGACTGATTGCAGAGTGTGAGGAAAAGGATAATGCAGAGGGTGATGCAAAGTATGATGCAGAGGGTGATTCAAATGGTGGTGCAAAGGGTGATGCAAACGGTGGTGCAAAGGGTGATGCAAACGGTGATGCAAAGAGTGATTCAAAGGGTGATGAAGAGGATGATTCAAAGACTGATGCAAAGTGTGATACAAAGGTTGGTGATGAGGGTGATGCAATGACTGATGCAAAGTGTGATGCAAAGGGTGATGAAGAGGGTGATGCAAAGACTGATGCAAAGTGTGATGCAAAGGGCGATGACAATGGGGGTGATGCAAATTGTGATGCAAAGTGTAATGCAAATGGTGATAAAGAAGGTGATGCAAAGACTGATGCAAAGTGTTAAGCAAAGGGTGATGAAGAGGGTCATGCAAAGACAGATGCAAGGTGCGATGCAAAGTGTGATGAAGAATGTGATGCAAATACTGAAGCAGAGTGTGATGCAAAGTGTGATGAAGAGGGTGATGAAGAGGTTGATACAAAGTGTGATGCAAAGGGTGGTGCAAAGGGTGATGCAAACAATGATAGAAACGTTGATGCAAAGGGTGATGCACAGGGTGATGCAAAGGTAGATGCTAAGGATTATGCAAAGGTTGATGCAGAGGGTGATGCAAAGGATGATGCAAAGGGTGATGCATAGTTAGATGCAAAGTGAGATGCAATGGGTGATGAAAAGGGTGATGCAGATGGTGATGCAAAGGGTGATGCAAATCATGATGCACATGGTGATAAAGAGGTTGATGCAAAGGGTGAGGCAAAGGGTGATGCATAGCGTGATGCGGAGGTGGTGCAGAGGGCGATACGAGGGTGAAGCAAAGGGTGATGCAAAGGGTGGTGCAGAGGGTTATGTAAAGGATGATGCAGATGGTGATGCAAAGGGTGGTCAGAGGGTGATGAAGAAGGTGATGCAAAGGGTGATGCAACGTGTCACGTGTGAATCACATGATGCATGATGGAGAGGTCACGTGAGTGAATGCGCGGGAAGAAAGAGTTGTTCCCATTGGCTGAGAAGGTTGGTGAATTAGTGTTGAAGTTGACTGGTGTCATGGCAGATGTGTGCCAGTGTACTCCAAGGTGTATAACATCACATTATATATTATGTACATAGTATACATATTAAAGTTGTTTTATTGAAACAAGTTCTTCAGAGGATTATTGTTTACAAGGTTTGGTATTGAGAGATCGCCTACAAGTTTTACATTAATAAGTAAAAACCAGTTAAAAAACGGGTGATGCAAAGGGTGATGCAGAGGATGATGCAACGGGTGATGCAAAGGGTGATACAGAGGGTGATGCAAAGGGTAGATGCAAAGGGGTGATGCCGATGGTGATGCCAAGGATGATGCAGAGGGTGATGCAGAGGGTGTTGCAGATGGTGATGCAGAGTATGATGCAAAGTATGATGCAAAGGGTGATGCAAAGTGTGATGAAAGTGTGATGCCTAGGGTGGTGCAGATGGTAATGCAAATGGTGATTCATAGGTTGATGAATAGGATGGTGTAAAGAGTGGTGCCGACATTGATGCAAATGGTGATGCAAAGTGTGATGCAAAGAGTGGTGCAGAGGGTAATGCAAACGGTGATGCAAAGGGTAATGCAGAGGGTGATGCAAAGGGTGGTGCAAAGAGTGGTGCAGAGGGTGAAGCAGAGGGTGATGCAAACGTTGGTGCAGAGTGTGATTCAAAGGGTGATGCAAAGGGTGATGCAAAGAGTGGTGCAGAGGTTGAAGCAGAGGGTGATGCAAACGTTGGTGCAGAGTGTGATTCAAAGGGTGATGCAAAGGGTGATGCAAAGAGTGTTGCAGAGGGTGATCCAAAGTGTGATGCACAGTGTGATGCAAAAGGGTGATGCAAAGAGTTGTGCAGAGGGTGATTCAATCGATGATGAAAAGGGTGATGAAAAGGTTGATGCAGAGAGGTGAGTTAGAGTGTGATGCAAAGGGTGATGTGAAGGGTGATGCAAAGGGTGATACAGAGTGTGAAGCAGAGTGTGATTCAAACGATGGTGCAGAGTGTGATGCAAAGGGTGATGCAAAGGGTGATGCAAAGAGTGTTGCAGAGGGTGAGGCAAAGTGTGATGCACAGTGTGATGCAAAGGGTGATGCAAAGAGTGTTGCAGAGGGTGATGCAAAGTGTGATGCACAGTGTGATGCCAAGGGTGATGCAGAGGGTGATGCAAAGTGTGATGCAGAGTGTTCCAGAGGGTGATTGAGAGTGTGATGCACATTGTGATGCAAAGGGTGATGCAAAGGGTGATGCGGAGGGTGATGCAAAGGGTAATGCGGAGGGTGATGCAAACGGTGATGCAAAGGGTGATGAAAAGGTTAATGCAGAGGGTGAGTAAGAGTGTGATGCAAAGGGTGATGCAGAGGGTGATGCAAAGGGTGGTGCAGACGGTGATATAAAGGCTGATGCAAAGGGTGATGCAGAGGATGATGCAAAGTGTGTTGCAGAGGGTGATGCAAATTGTGATGCACATTGTGATGCAAAGGGTGATGCAAATGGTTATGCAGAGGTTGATGAAAAGGGTGATGCAAAGAGTGCTGCAGAGGGTGATGCAAAGTGTGATGCACAGTCTGATATAAAGGGTGATGCAAATGGTGACGCAGAGGCTGATGCAAAGTGTGAGGCAAAGAGTGTTGCAGAGGGTGATGCAAAGTGAGATGCGCATTGTGATGCAAAGGGTGATGCAAATGGTGAGGCAGAGGGTGATGCAAAGTGTGAGGCAAAGAGTGTTGCAGAGGGTGATGCAAAGTGTGATGCGCATTGTGATGCAAAGGGTGATGCAACGGGTGATGCAAAGGGTGATGCAAAGGGTTATGCAGAGGACGATGCAATGGGTGATGCAAAGGGTGATACAGATGGTGATGCAGAGGGTGAGTAAGTGTGTGATGCAAAGGGTGATGCAAAGTGTGGTGGCGAGGGTGATACAATGGTTGATGCAAAATGTGATGCAGAGGTAGATGCAAAGACTGATGCAGAGTTTGATGCAAAGGGTGATGCAGAGGTTGATGCAAAGTGTGATGCAGAGGGAGATGCAAAGACTGATGCAGAGTGTGATACAAATTGTGATGCAAAGTGTGATGCAAACGGTGGTGCAAACGGTGATGCAAAGGGTGATTCAAAGGGAGATGCAAAGGATAATTCAGAGGGTGATGCAAAGACTAATGCAAAGTGTGATGCTAAGGGTGATGAAAAGGGTAATGAAAGACTGATGCAAAGTGTGATGCAAAGGATGTTGAAGAGGGTGATGCAAAGACTGATGCAAAGTGTGATGCAAAGGGTGATGAAGAGGGTAATACAATGACTGATGCAAAGTGTGATGCAAAGGGTGATGAAGAGGGTCATGCAAATTCTGATGCAAAGTGTGATGCAAAGGGTTATGCAGAGGGTGATGCAAAGTGTGATGCAAAGGGTGATGCAAAGGCTGATGCAAAGTGTAAGGCAAAGGGTGATGAAGAGGGTGATGCAAAGACTGATGCAAAGTGTGATGCAAAGAGTGATGAAGATGGTCATGCAAAGACTGATGCAAAGTGTGATGCAAAGGGTGTTGGAGGTAGTGATGCAAAAACTGATGCAGAGTGTGATGAAGAGGGTCATGGAGAGTGTGATGCAAAGGGTGATGCAGAGGGTGATGCAAACGCTGATGCAAAGGGTGATGCAAAGTGTGATGAAAAGGGTGATGAAGAGGGTGATGCAAAGACTGATGCAGAGTGTGATGCAAAGTGTGATGCAAATGGTGGTGATGAAGAGGGTGATGCAAAAGGTTATGCAGAGCGTGATGCAGAGTGTGATGCAAAGGGTGATGCTGAGTGTGATGCAAAGGGTGATGCAAAGTGCGATTCAAAGGGTGATGCAGAGGGTGATGCAAAGTGTGATGCAGAGGTGGATGCAAAGACTGATTGCAGAGTGTGAGGAAAAGGATAATGCAGAGGGTGATGCAAAGTATGATGCAGAGGGTGATTCAAATGGTGATGCAGAGGGTGATACAAAGTGTGATGCAAACGGTGGTGCAAAGGATGATGCAAACGGTGGTGCAAAGGGTGATGCAAACGGTGATGCAAAGAGTGATTCAAAGGGTGATGAAGAGGATGATTCAAAGACTGATGCAAAGTGTGATACAAAGGTTGGTGATGAGGGTGATGCAAAGACTGATGCAAAGTGTGATGCAAAGGGTGATGAAGAGGGTGATGCAAAGACTGATGCAAAGTGTGATGCAAAGGGCGATGACAATGGAGGTGATGCAAATTGTGATGCAAAGTGTAATGCAAATGGTGATAAAGAAGGTGATGCAAAGACTGATGCAAAGTGTTAAGCAAAGGGTGATGAAGAGGGTCATGCAAAGACAGATGCAAAGTGCGATGCAAAGTGTGATGAAGAATGTGATGCAAATACTGAAGCAGAGTGTGATGCAAAGTGTGATGAAGAGGGTGAGGCAAAGACTGATGCAAAGTGTGATGCAAAGGGTGATGAAGAGGTTGATACAAAGTGTGATGCAAAGGGTGGTGCAAAGGGTGATGCAAACAATGATAGAAACGTTGATGCAAAGGGTGATGCACAGGGTGATGCAAAGGTAGATGCTAAGGATTATGCAAAGGTTGATGCAGAGGGTGATGCAAAGGATGATGCAAAGGGTGATGCATAGTTAGATGCAAAGTGAGATACAATGGGTGATGAAAAGGGTGATGCAGATGGTGATGCAAAGGGTGATGCAAATCATGATGCACATGGTGATAAAGAGGTTGATGCAAAGGGTGAGGCAAAGGGTGATGCATAGCGTGATGCGGAGGTGGTGCAGAGGGCGATACGAGGGTGAAGCAAAGGGTGATGCAAAGGGTGGTGCAGAGGGTTATGTAAAGGATGATGCAGATGGTGATGCAAAGGGTGGTCAGAGGGTGATGAAGAAGGTGATGCAAAGGGTGATGCAACGTGTCACGTGTGAATCACATGATGGATGATGGAGAGGTCACGTGAGTGAATGCGCGGGAAGAAAGAGTTGTTCCCATTGGCTGAGAAGGTTGGTGAATTAGTGTTGAAGTTGACTGGTGTCATGGCAGATGTGTGCCAGTGTACTCCAAGGTGTATAACATCACATTATATATTATGTACATAGTATACATATTAAAGTTGTTTTATTGAAACAAGTTCTTCAGAGGATTATTGTTTACAAGGTTTGGTATTGAGAGATCGCCTACAAGTTTTACATTAATAAGTAAAAACCAGTTAAAAAACGGGTGATGCAAAGGGTGATGCAGAGGATGATGCAACGGGTGATGCAAAGGGTGATACAGAGGGTGATGCAAAGGGTAGATGCAAAGGGGTGATGCCGAGGGTGATGCCAATGATGATGCAGAGGGTGATGCAGAGGGTGTTGCAGATGGTGATGCAGAGTATGATGCAAAGTATGATGCAAAGGGTGATGCAAAGTGTGATGAAAGTGTGATGCCTAGGGTGGTGCAGATGGTAATGCAAATGGTGATTCATAGGTTGATGAATAGGATGGTGTAAAGAGTGGTGCCGACATTGATGCAAATGGTGATGCAAAGTGTGATGCAAAGAGTGATGCAGAGGGTAATGCAAACGGTGATGCAAAGGGTAATGCAGAGGGTGATGCAAAGGGTGATGCAAAGAGTGGTGCAGAGGGTGAAGCAGAGGGTGATGCAAACGTTGGTGCAGAGTGTGATTCAAAGGGTGATGCAAAGGGTGATGCAAAGAGTGGTGCAGAGGGTGAAGCAGAGGGTGATGCAAACGTTGGTGCAGAGTGTGATTCAAAGGGTGATGCAAAGGGTGATGCAAAGAGTGTTGCAGAGGGTGATCCAAAGTGTGATGCACAGTGTGATGCAAAAGGGTGATGCAAAGAGTTGTGCAGAGGGTGATTCAATCGGTGATGAAAAGGGTGATGAAAAGGTTGATGCAGAGAGGTGAGTTAGAGTGTGATGCAAAGGGTGATGCGAAGGGTGATGCAAAGGGTGATACAGAGTGTGAAGCAGAGTGTGATTCAAACGATGGTGCAGAGTGTGATGCAAAGGGTGATGCAAAGGGTGATGCAAAGAGTGTTGCAGAGGGTGAGGCAAAGTGTGATGCACAGTGTGATGCAAAGGGTGATGCAAAGAGTGTTGCAGAGGGTGATGCAAAGTGTGATGCACAGTGTGATGCCAAGGGTGATGCAGAGGGCGATGCAAAGTGTGATGCAGAGTGTTCCAGAGGGTGATTGAGAGTGTGATGCACATTGTGATGCAAAGGGTGATGCAAAGGGTGATGCAGAGGGTGATGCAAAGGGTAATGCGGAGGGTGATGCAAACGGTGATGCAAAGGGTGATGAAAAGGTTAATGCAGAGGGTGAGTAAGAGTGTGATGCAAAGGGTGATGCAGAGGGTGGTGCAGACGGTGATATAAAGGCTGATGCAAAGGGTGATGCAGAGGATGATGCAAAGTGTGTTGCAGAGGGTGATGCAAATTGTGATGCACATTGTGATGCAAAGGGTGATGCAAATGGTGATGCAGAGGTTGATGAAAAGGGTGATGCAAAGAGTGCTGCAGAGGGTGATGCAAAGTGTGATGCACAGTCTGATATAAAGGGTGATGCAAATGGTGACGCAGAGGCTGATGCAAAGTGTGAGGCAAAGAGTGTTGCAGAGGGTGATGCAAAGTGAGATGCGCATTGTGATGCAAAGGGTGATGCAAATGGTGAGGCAGAGGGTGATGCAAAGTGTGAGGCAAAGAGTGTTGCAGAGGGTGATGCAAAGTGTGATGCGCATTGTGATGCAAAGGGTGATGCAACGGGTGATGCAAAGGGTGATGCAAAGGGTTATGCAGAGGACGATGCAATGGGTGATGCAAAGGGTGATACAGATGGTGATGCAGAGGGTGAGTAAGTGTGTGATGCAAAGGGTGATGCAAAGTGTGGTGGCGAGGGTGATACAATGGTTGATGCAAATTGTGATGCAGAGGATGATGCAAAGGATGATGCAAAGGTTGATGCAAAGGGTGATGCAAAGGGTGATACAGAGTGTGAAGCAGAGGATGATGCAAACGTTGGTGCAGAGTGTGATACAAAGGGTTGATGCAAAGGGTGATTCAAAGAGTGTTGCAGAGGGTGATGCAAAGTGTGATGCAGAGGGTGATGCAAACGTTGGTGCAGAGTGTGATGCAAGGGTTGATGCAAAGGGTGATTCAAAGAGTGTTGCAGAGGGTGATGCAAAGTGTGATGCACAGTCTGATGTAAAGGGTGTTGCAAATGGTGATGCAGAGGGTGATGCAAAGTGTGATGCAAAGAGTGTTGCAGAGGACGATGCAAAGTGTGATGCACATTGTGATGCAAAGGGTGATGCAAAGGGTGATGCAACAGGTGATGCACAGTGTGATGCAAAGGGTGATGCAAATGGTGAGGCAGAGGGTGATGCAAAGTGTGAGGCAAAGAGTGTTGCAGAGGGTGATGCAAAGTGTGATGCGTATTGTGATGCAAAGGGTGATGCAACGGGTGATGCAAAGGGTGATGCAAAGGGTTATGCAGAGGACGATGCAATGGGTGATGCAAAGGGTGATACAGATGGTGATGCAGAGGGTGAGTCAGTGTGTGATGCAAAGGGTGATGCAAAGTGTGGTGGCGAGGGTGATACAATGGTTGATGCAAATTGTGATGCAGAGGATGATGCAAATGATGATGCAAAGGTTGATGCAAAGGGTGATGCGAAGGGTGATACAGAGTGTGAAGCAGAGGGTGATGCAAACGTTGGTGCAGAGTGTGATGCAAAGGGTGATGCAAAGGGTGATGCAAAGAGTGTTGCAGAGGGTGAGGCAAAGTGTGATGCACAGTGTGATGCAAAAGGGTGATGCACAGGGTGATGCAGAGGGTGATGCAAAGTGTGATGCAAAGAGTGTTGCAGAGGGTGATGCAAAGTGTGATGCAAAGTGTGATGCAAAGGGTGATGCAAAGGTTGATGCAGAGGGTGATGTCAAGGGTGATGCAAAGGTTAATGCAGAGGTGATGCAGAGGGTGATGCAAAGGTTGATGCAAATAGTGATGCAGAGTGTGATGAAAAGGGTGATGAAGAGGGCGATGCAAAGGGTGATGCAAAGGGTGATGTCAAGGTTGATTCAAAGGCTGATGCAAAGTGTGATACAAAGTGAAATGCAAATGGTGGTGCAGAGGATAATGCAAACGGTGATGCAAAGGGTGATGCAAATCTTGATGCAGATGGTGATGCAGAGGGTATCGCAAAGGGGGATGCAGAGAATAATGCAGCGGTTGGTGCAGAGGGCGATGCAGAGGGTGAAGCAAAGACTGAGGCAAAGTGTGATGCAAAGGGTGGTGCAGTGGGTGATGCAAACGGTGATGCATAGGATGATGTAAAGGGTGGTGCAAATAATGGTGCAGAGGATGATGCAAACATCGATGCAAAGTTTGATGCAGAGGGTGATGCAAATGTTCATGCAAAACGTGATGCAGATTGATGAAGAGGTGATGCAAAGTGTGATGCAAAGGGTGATGCAAATTGTGATGCAAAGCGTGGTGCAGAGGGTGAAGCAAACGATGATGCAAAGGGGGATGCAAATGGTGATGCAAACGGTGAAACAAAGGTGGTTGCAAAACGTGATCCAGATGGTGATGCTGAGTTTAATGCAAAGGGTGATAAAGAGGGTGATGCAAAGGGTGGTGCAAAGAGTTGTGCAGAGGGTGATTCAAACGGTAATGCAAAGTGTGTTGCAAGGGGTGATTCAAAGGGTGATACAGATGGTGTTGCAAAGGGTGATGCAAAGGGTGATGTAAAGGGTGATGCAGATGGTGATGCAAAGGCTGATACAAATCGTGATGCAGAGTGTGATGCAGAGGGTGTTGCAAAGTGTGATTCAGAGCGTTATGCAGAGGTTGGTGCAGAGGGCGATGCAGAGGGTGATGCAAAGGGTGATGAAAATTGTGATGCAAAGCGTGGTGCAGAGGGTGAAGCAAACGATGATGCAAAGGAGGATGCAAATGGTGATGCAAACGGTGAAACAAAGGGTGTTGCAAAACGTTATCCAGATGGTGATGCTGAGTTTAATGCAAAGGGTGATAAAGAGGGTGTTGCAAAGGGTGATGCAAAGGGTGATGTAAAGGGTGATGCAGATGGTGATGCAAAGGCTGATACAAATCGTGATGCAGAGTGTGATGCAGAGGGTGTTGCAAAGGGTGATTCAGAGCGTTATGCAGAGGTTGGTGCAGAGGGCGATGCAGAGGGTTATGCAAAGGGTGTTGCAAAGGGTGATGCAAAGTGTGATGCAAAGGGTGGAGCAGAGGATGATGCAAACGTTGATGATGCAACGGGTGGTGCAAACGGTGATGCAGAGGGTGATGCAAAGGTTGATGCAAATCGTGATGCAGATGGTGATGGAGAGTGTGATGCAAAGGGTGAGAAAGAGGGTGATGCAAAGACTGATGCAAAGTGTGATGCAAAGTTATATGAAGAGGGTAATGCAAAGTGTGATGCAAAATGTGGTGCAATGGGTGATGCAAACGATGATGCAAAGGGTCATGCAAAGGGTGATGCAAAAGGTGATGCAGAGGGTGATGCAAAGGGTGATGTAGAGGGTGATGCAAAGTGTGATGCAAAGGGTGATGCAGAGGGTGATGCAGAGGGTGTGTCAAAGGGTGATGCAGAGAGTTATGCAAAGTGTGATGCAGAGGGTAATGCAAAGTGTGATGCAGAGTGTGATGCAAATGGTGATGCAGAGTGTGATGCAAAGTAAGATGCAAAGGGTGATGCAAACGGTGATGCAAAGTGTGATGAAAGTGTGATGCAAAGGATGGTGCAGATAGTGTTGCAAATGGTGATGCATAGGTTGATGGAAAGGATGGTGCAAAGAGTGGTGAATACAGTGATGCGAAAGTGATGCAAAGTGTGATGCAAAGAGTGTTGCAGAGGGTGATGCAAACGGTGATGCAAAGGGTAATGCAGAGGGTGATGCAAAGGGTAATGCAGAGGGTGATACAAAGGGTGATGCAGATGTTGATACAGAGTGTGAAGCAGAGTGTGATGAAAAGTGTGATGCCAAGGGTGATGCAGAGAGTGATGCCAAGGGTGATGCCAAGGGTGATGTCAAGGGTGATGCACAGGTTAATGCAGAGTTGATGCAGAGGGTGATGCAAAGGTTGTTGCACATTGTGATGCAAAGGGTGATGCAAAGGGTGATGCAAAGTGTGATGCAAAGTGTGATGAAAGTGTGATGCAAAGGGTGGTTCAGAGGGTGATGCAAATGGTGATGCATAGGTTGATGGAAAGAATGGTGCAAAGAGTGGTGCAGACAGTGATGCAAACGGTGATGCAAAGTGTGATGCAAAGAGTGGTGCAGAGGGTAATGCAAACGGTGATGAAAAGGGTAATGCAGAGGATGATGCAGAGGGTGACTAAGAGTGTGATGCAAAGGGTGATGCAAAGTGTGGTGCAGAGGGTGATACAAAGGTTGATGCAAATTGTGATGCAGAGGATGATGCAAAGGGTGATGCAAAGGGTGGAGTGTGAAGCAGAGGGTGATGCAAACGTTGTTGCAAAGTGTGATGCAAATAGTGATGCAAAGGGTGATGCAAAGGGTGATGCAGAGGGTGATGCAAAGTGTGATGCAAAGAGTTATGCAGAGGTTGAGGCAAAGTGTGATGTACAGTGTGATGCAAAGGGTGATACAAAGGGTGATGCAAAGGGTGATGCAGAGGGTGATGCAAAGTGTGTTGCAAAGAGTGTTGCAGAGGGTGATGCAAAGTGTGATGCAAAGTGTGATGCAAAGGGTGATGCAAAGGGTGATGCAGAGGGTGATGTTAAGGGTGATGCCAAGGGTGATGCTAAGGGTGATGTCAAGGGTGATGCAAAGGTTAATGCAGAGGTGATGCAGAGGGTGATGCAAAGGTTGATGCAAATATTGATGCAGAGTGTGATGCAAAGGGTGATGAAGAGGGCGATGCAAAGGGTGATGCAAAGGGTGATGCCAAGATTGATTCAAAGGCTGATGCAAAGTGTGATACAAAGGGTGATGGAAATGGTGGTGCAAGTAGTGGTGCAGAGGATGATGCAAACGTCGATGCAAAGTTTTATGCAGAGGGTGATGCAAATGTTGATGCAAATCGTGATGCAAATTGTGATGCAAAGCGTGGTGCAGTGGGTGAAGCAAATGATGATGCAAAGGGGGATGCAAAAGGTGATGCAAACGGTGAAACAAAGGGTGATGCAAAAAGTGATCCAGATGGTGATGCTGAGTTTAATGCAAAGGGTGATAAAGAGGGTGATGCAAAGTGTGATGCAAAGAGTGTTGCAGAGAGTGATGCAAACGGTGATGCAAAGTGTGATGCACAGTGTGATACCAAGGGTGATGCAGAGAATGATGCCAAGGGTGATGCCAAGGGTGAATTCAAGGGTGATGTCAAGGTGATGCAAAGGTTAATGCAGAGGTGATGCAGAGGGTGATGCAAAGGTTGATGCAAATAGTGATGCAGATTGTGATGCAGAGTGTGATGCAAAGGGTGATGAAGAGGACGATGCAAAGGGTGATGCCAAGGTTGATACAAAGGATGATGCAAAGGTTGATACAAAGTGTACAGCAAATGGTGGTTCAGAGGGTGATGCAAACGGTGATGCAAAGGGTGATACAAAGAGTAATGCAAAGGTTGATGCAGATGATGATGCAAAGGGTGATGCAGAGTATGATGCAAAGGGTGATGCAAAGGGTGATGCAAAGGGTGAAGCAGAGGGTGATGCAGAGGGTGATGCAGAGGGTGATGAATAGTGTGATGCAGACGGTGATGCAAAGGGTGATGCAGAGGGTGATGCAAAGTGTAATGCAGAGTGTTGCAAAGGGTGATGCAGAGGGTGATTCAAAGGGTGATACAGAGGTTGACGCAGTGTGATGCAGAGGGTGATGCAAAGGGTGATACAGAGGTTGACGCAGTGTGATGCAGAGGGTGATGCAAAGTGTGATGCAATCGATGGTGCAAAGGGTGATGCAAACGGTGATGCAAAGGGTGATTCAAAGGGTGATGCAAAGGTGATGCAAACGGTGGTGCAAAGGGTGATGCAAACGGTGATGCAGAGGTTGATGCAAACGGTGATACAAAGGTCGATTCAAATGGTGATGCAGAGGGTGATGCAAAGTGTGACGCAAAGGGTGATGCAGAGGGTGATGCAAACGGTGGTGAAAAGGGTGATGCAACCGGTGATGCAAAGGGTGATTCAAAGAATGAAGCAAAGGGTGATGCAGAGGGTGATGCAAAGACTGATGCAGGGTGTGATGCAAAGGGTGATTAAGAGGGTGATGCAAAGGGTTGTGCAGAGGGTGATGCAAAGTGTGATGCAAAGGGTGATGAAGAGGGTGATGCAAAGAGTGATGCAAAGACTGATGCAGAGTGTGGTGCAAAGAGTTATGCAAACGGTGGTGCAAAGGGTGATGCAAACGGTGATGAAAAGGGTGATGCAAAGGGTGATGCAAAGTGTGATGCAGAGGGTGATGCAAAGACTGATGTAGAGTGTGATGCAAAGAGTGGTGCAGAGACGAATGCCAAGGGTGATGAAGAGGTTGATGAAAAGACTGATGCAAAGTGTGATGCCAAGGGTGATGAAGAGGGTGATGCAAAGTGTGATTCAAACGGTGGTGTAAAGGGTGATGCAAAGAGTGATTCAAAGGGTGATTCAAAGCGTGATGAAAAGGTGATGCAAAGACCGATGCAGATTGTGATGCAAAGGATGATGCAGAGCGTGATGCAAAGGGTGGCGCAGAGAGTGATACCAAGTTTGATGAAGAGGTTGATGCAAAGGGTGATTCAAAGCGTGATGCAGAGGGTTATGCAAAGAATGATGCAGAGTGTGATGCAAAGGGTGATGCAGAGGGTGATGATACAATGACTGATGCAGAGGGTGATGCAAAGGCCGATGTAGAGGGTGATGCAAAGATTGATGCACAGGGTGATGCAAAGACTGATGCAGAGGGTGATGCAAAGATTGATGAACAGGGTGATGCAAAGACTGATGCAGAGTTTGATGCAAAGGGTGATGCAAAGGGTGATGCAGAGTGTGATGCAAAGTGTGATGCAGAGGGTGATGCAAAATTTGATGCAGAGGGTGATGCAAAGACTAATGCAGAGTGTGATGCGAAGGGTGATGCAGAGGGTGGTGCAAAGGGTGATGCAGTGGGTGATGCAACCGGTGATGCAAAGCGTGATTCAAAGAGTGATCAAAGTGATGCATGCAAAGACTGATGCAGAGTGTGATGCAAAGACTGAAGCAGAGGGTGATGCCAACGGTGATGAAGAGGTTGATGAAAAGACTGATTCTAAGTGTGATGCAAAGTGTGATGCAAAGACTGATGCAAAGGGTGATGCAGAGGTTAATACTAAGACTGATTCAGAGTGTGATGCAAAGGGTGATGCAGAGGGTGTTGCAAAGTGTGATGCATACGGTGGTACAAAGGGTGATGCAAAGGGTGTTGCAGAGGGTGATGCAAAGTCTGATTCAGAGTGTGATGCAAAGGATGATGCAGAGGGCGATGCAAAGTGTGATGCAAACGGCGGTGCAAAGGGTGATAACGGTGATGCAAAGGGTGATTCAAAGGGTGATGCAAAGGGTGTTGCAGAGAGTGATGCAAAGACTGATGCAGAGTGTGTTGCAAAGAGTGATGAAGAGGGTGATGCAAAGGGTGATGCAGAGGGTGATGCAAAGTGTGATGCAGAGGGTGATGCAAAGACTGATGCAGAGTGTGATGCAAAGGGTGATGCAGAGGTTGATGATGCAAAGACTGTGTGATGCAGAGGGTGATGCAAAGACTGATGCAGAGTGTGATGCAAAGGGTGATGCAGAGGTTGATGATGCAAAGACTGATGCAGAGGGTGATGCAAAGGGAGATGCAGAGTTGATGAAAAGATTGATGCACAGGGTGATGCAAAGACTGATGCAGAGTGTGATGCAAAGGGTGATGCAAAGTGTGATGCAAAGATTGATGCACAGTGTGATGCAAAGTCTGATTCAGAGTGTGATGCACAGGGTGATGCAGAGGGCGATGCAAAGACTGATGCAGAGTGAGATGCAAAGGGTGATGCAAAGGGTGATGCAGAGTGTGATGTAAAGGGTGATGCAGAGGGTGATGCACAATTTGATGCAGAGGGTGATGCAAAGGGTGATGCAGAGGGTGATGCAAAGGGTTATGCAGAGGGTGATGCAGAGGTTGATGCAAAGGGTTATGCAGAGGGTGATGCAACCGGTGATGCAAAGGGTGATTCAAAGAGTGATCAAAGCGATGCATGCAAAGACTGATGCAGAGTGTGATGCAAAGACTGATGCAGAGGGCGATGCCAACGGTGATGAAGAGGTTGATGAAAAGACTGATTCTAAGTGTGATGCAAAGTGTGATGCAAAGACTGATGCAAAGGGCGATGCAGAGGTTAATACTAAGACTGATGCAGAGTGTGATGCAAAGGGTGATGCAGATTGTGTTGCAAAGTGTGATGCATACGGTGGTACATAGGGTTTTGCAAAAGGTGATGCAAAGGGTGATTCAAAGGATGATGCAAAGGGTGATGCAGAAGGTGATGCAAAGACTGATGCAAAGTGTGATGCAAAGAGTGATGAAGAGGAATGCAAAGACTCATGCAAAGTGTGATGCAAAGGTTGATGAAGAGGGTGATGCAAAGACTGATTCAGAGTGTGATGCAAAGGGTGATGCAGAGGGTGATGCAAAGTGTGATGCAAACGGCGGGGCAAAGAGTGATAACCATAATGCAAAGGGTGTTGCATAGGGTGATGAAAAGACTGATTCAGAGTGTGATGCAAAGGGTGATTCATAGGTTGATGCAAAGTGTGATGCAGAGGGTGATGCAAAGACTGATGCAGAGTGTGATGCAAAGGGTGATGCAGAGGGTGATGCAAAGTGTGATGCAGAGGGTGACGCAAATAATGATGCAGAGTGTGATGCAAAGGGTGATGCACAGGGTGATGCAGAGGGTGACGCAAAGACTGATGCATAGTGTAATGCAAAGGTTGATGCAGAGGTTGATGCAAAGTACGATGCAGAGGGTGATGCAAATGCTGATGCAGAGTGTTATGCAAAGTGAGATGCAGAGGGTAATATAAAGGGTGATGAAGAGGGTGATGCAAAGACCAATGCAAAGTGTGATGCAAAGGGTGATGAAAAGGGTGATGCAGAGGTTATTACTAAGACTGATGCAGAGTGTGATGCAAAGGGTGATGCAGAGGGTGTTGCAAAGTGTGATGCATACGGTGGTACAAAGGGTAATGCAAAGTGTGATGCAAAGAGTGTTGCAGAGGGTGATGCAAAGACTGATGCAGAGTGTGATGCAAAGGGTGATGCAGAGGGTGATGCAACTGGTAATGCAAAGGGTGATTCAAAGAGGGATGCAAAGGGTGATGAAGAGGTTGATGCAAAGGGTGATTCAAAGGGTGATATGCAAAGTGTGATGCAGAGGGTGATGCAAAGACTGATGCAGAGTGTGATGCAAAGACTGATGCAGAGTGTAATCCAAAGACTGATGCAGAGTTGGATGCAAATATTGATGCAAAGACTGATGCAGTGTGATGCAAAGTGTCATGCAATCGGTGATGCAAAAGGTGATTAAAGGGCTAATAAAGAGGTTGATCCAAAGGGTGATTCAAATATTGATGCAAAGGGTGATACAGAGGGTGATGCAAAGACTGATGCAGAGTGTGATGTAAAGGGTGAAGAAGAGGGTGATGCAAAGGGGGATGCAGAGGGTGATGCAAAGTGTGATGCAGAGGGTGATGCATAGACTGATGCAGAGTGTGATGCAAAGGGTGATGCAGAGGGTGATGATGCAAAGTGTGATGCAGAGGATGATGCAAAGACAGATGCAGAGTGTGATGCAAAGGGAGATGCAGAGGGTGATGCAAAATTTAATGCATAGGGTGATGCAGAGTGTGATGCAAAGGGTGATGCAGAGGGTGATGCAAAATTTGATGCAGAGGGTGATGCAAAGACTGATGCAGAGTGTGATGCAAAGGGTGATGCAGAGGGTGATGCAAAGGTTGATGTAGAGGGTGATGCAGAGGGTGATGCAAAGGGTTATGCAGAGTGTGATGCAACCGGTGATGCAAAGGGTGATTCAAAGAGTGATGCAAAGTGATGCATGCAAAGACTGATGCAGAGTGTGATGCAAAGACTGATGCAGAGGATGATGCCAACAGTGATGAGGAGGTTGATGAAAATACAGATTCTAAGTGTGATGCAAAGTGTGATGCAAAGACTGATGCTAAGGGTGACGAAGAGGGTGATGCAAAGACTAATGCAGAGTGTGATGCAAAGGGTGATGCAGAGGGTGATGCAAAGTGTGATGCATGCGGTGGTGCAAAGGGTTATGCAAACGGTGATGCAAAGGGTGATTCAAAGCGTGATGCAAAGGGTGATGCAGAGGTTAATACTAAGACTGATGTAGAGTGTGATGCAAAGGGTCATGCAGAGTGTGTTGCAAAGTGTGATGCATACGGTGGTACAAAGGGTAATGCAAACGGTGATGCAAAGGGTGATTCAAAGGATGATGCAAAGGGTGATGCAGAGGGTGATGCAAAGACTGATGCAAAGTGTGATGCAAAGACTGAATGAGAGTGTGATGCAAAGGGTGATGCAGAGGGTGATTCAAAGTGTGATGCAAACGGCGAGGCAAAGGCTGATAACGGTAATGCAAAGGGTGTTGCAGAGGGTGATGAAAAGACTGATGAAGAGTGTGATGCAAAGGGTGATGCAGAGGGTGATGCAAAGTGTGATGCAGATGATGATGCAAAGACTGATGCAGAATGTGATGCAAAGGGTGATGCAGAGGGTGATGCAAAGTGTGATGCAAACGGTGTGCAAATGGTGATGCAAACGGTGATGCAAAGGATGATTCAAAGTGTGATGCAAAGGGTGATGCAGAGGGTGATGTGCAGGGTGATGAAGAGGTTGATGAAAAGACTGATGCAAAGTGTGATGCAAAGAGTGATGCAAAGGGTGATGAAGAGGGTGATGCAAAGACTGATGCAGAGTGTGATGCAAAGGGTGATGCAGAGGATGATGCAAAGACTGATGCAGAGTGTGATGCAAAGGGTGATGCAGAGGGTGATGCAAAGTGTAATGCAGAGGGTGATGCAAAGACTAATGCAGAGTGTGATGCAAAGGGTGATGCAGAGGGTGATGGAAAGTGTAATGCAGAGGGTGATGCAAAGACTGATGCAGAGTGTGATGCAAAGGGTGATGCAGAGGGTGATGCAACTGGTAATGCAAAGGGTGATTCAAAGAGTGATGCAAAGGGTGATGCAGAGGTTGATGAAAAGACTGATGCAATGTGTGATGCAAAGTGTGATGCAGAGGGTGATGCAAAGAGTGATACAAAAGGTGATGAAGAGGGTGATGCAAAGGGTGATGAAGAGGTTGATGAAAAGACTGATGCAATGTGTGATGCAAAGTGTGATGCAGAGGGTGATGCAAAGAGTGACGCAAAAGGTGATGAAGAGGGTGATGCAAAGGTTGATGCAGAGGGTGATGCAAAGTGTAATGCAGAGGGTGATGCAAAGACTGATGCAGAGTTTGATGCAAAGGGTGATGCAGAGGGTGATGCAAAGTGTAATGCAGAGGGTGATGCAAAGACTGATGCAGAGTGTGATGCAAAGGGTGATGCAGAGGGTGATGCAACTGGTAATGCAAAGGGTGATTCAAATAGTGATGCAATGGGTGATGCAGAGGGTGATGCAAAGACTGATGCAGAATGTGATGCAAAGGTTGATGCAGAGGTGGATGCAAAGTGTGATGCAGAGTGCTATGCAAAGTGTGATGCAGAGGGTGATTCAAAGACTGATGCAGAGTGTGATGCAAAGGGTGATGCAGAGGGTGATGCAACGTGTGATACAGAGGGTGATGCAAAGACTGATGCAGAGTGTGATGCAAAGGGTGATGCACAGGTTGATGCAACTGGTGATGCACAGGGTGATTCAAAGAGTAATGCAAAGGGTGATGCAGAGGGTGATTAAAAGTGTGATGCAGAGGGTGATGCCAAGGGTGATGAAGAGGGTGATGCAAAGGGTGATGCAGAGATTGATGCAAAGACTAATGCAGAGTGTGATGCAAAGGGTGATGCAGAGGGTGATTAAAAGTGTGATGCAGAGGGTGATGCCATGGGTGATGAAGAGGTTGATGAAAAGACTGATGAAATGTGTGATGCAAAGTGTGATGCAGAGGGTGATGCAAAGAGTGATGCAAAAGGTGATGAAGAGGTTGATGCAAAGAATGATGCAGTGTGTGATGCAAAGGGTGATGCAGAGGGTGAGGCAAAGTGTGATGCAGAGTGTGATGCAAAGGGTGATGCAGAGGGTGATGCAAAGACTGATGCAGAGTGTGATGCAAAGTGTGATGCATATGGCGATGCAAAGACTGTTGCAGAGTGTGATGCAGAGGGTGATGCAAAGAGTGATGCAAAAGGTGATGAAGAGGGTGATGCAACTGGTAATGCAAAGGGTGATTCAAAGAGTGATGCAAGGGTGATGCAGAGGGTGATGCAAAGACTGATTCATTGTGTGATGCAAACTCGGTGATGCAAAGTGTGATGCAGAGGGTGATGCAAAGACTGATGCAGAATTTAATGCAAAGGTTGATGCAGAGGTTGATGCAAGGTGTGATGCAGAGGGCGATGCAAAGACTGTTGCAGAGTGTGATGCAAAGGGTGATGCAGAGGGTGATGCAAAGTGAGATGCAAACGATGGTGCAAAGGGTGATGCAAACGGTGATGCAAAGACTGATGCAAAGTGTGATGCAGAGGGTGATGCAAAGAGTGATGCCAAAGGTGATGAAGAGGGTGATGCAAAGAATGATGCAGAGTGTGATGCAAAGGGTGATGCAGAGGGTGATGCAAAGTTTGATGCAGAGGGTGATGCAAAGACTGATGCAGAGTGTGATGCAAAGGGTGATGCAGAGGGTGATGCAAAGTGTAATGCGCAGAGGTAGATGCAAAGACTGATGCAGAGTGTGATGCAAAGGGTGATGCAGAGGGTGATGCAAAGTGTAATGCAGAGGGTGATGCAAAGACCGATGCAGAGTGTGATGCAAAGGGTGATGCAGAGGGTGATGCAAAGGGTAATTCAAAGAGTGATGCAAAGGGTGATGCAGAGGTTGATGCAACGACTAATGCAGAGTGTGATGCGAAGGGTGATGCAATTGGTGATGCAAAGTGTGATGCAGAGGGTGATGCAAACACTGATGCAGAGTGTGATGCAAAGGGAAATGCAGAGGGTGATGCAAAGTTTGATGCAAACGATGATGCAAAAACTGATGCAAAGTGTGATGCAGAGAGTTATGCAAAAGGTGATGAAGAGGGTGATGCAAAGAATGATGCAGAGTGTGATGCAAAGGGTGATGCAGAGCGTGATTCAAAGAGTGATGCAAAGGGTGATTCAGAGGTTGATGCAAAGACTAATGCAGAGTGTGATGCGAAGGGTGATGCAGAGGGTGATGAAAAGTGTGATGCAGAGGGTGATGAAGAGGGTGATGCAAAGGGTGATGCAGAGGGTGATGCAAAGTGTGATGCTGAGGGTGATGCAAAGACTTATGCAGAGTGTGAGCCAAAGGGTGATGCAGAGGGTGATGCAAAGTGTAATGCAGAGGGTGATGCAAAGACTGATGCAGAGTGTGATGCAAAGTGTGATGCAGAGGGTGATGCCAAGGGGGATAAAGAGGTTGATGAAAATCTGATGCAATGTGTGATGTAAAGTGTGATGCAGAGGGTGATGCAAAGAGTGATGCAAAAGGTGATGAAGAGGGTGATGCAAAGGGTGATGCAGAGGTGATGCAAAGGGTGATGCAGAGGGTGATGCAAAGGGTGATGCAGAGGTGGATGCAAAGACTAATGCAGAGTGTGATGCAAAGGGTGATGCAGTGGGTGATTAAAAGTGTGATGCCGAGGGTGATGCCAAGGGTGATGAAGAGGTTGATGAAAAGACTGATGAAATGTGTGATGCAAAGTGTAATGCAGAGGGTGATGCAAAGAGTGATGCAAAAGGTGATGAAGAGGGTGATGCAAAGATTGATGCACAGGGTGATGCAAAGACTGATGCAGAGTGTGATGCAAAGGTAGATGCAGAGGGTGATTCAAAGTGTGATGCAAAGGGTGATGCTGAGGGTGATGCGCAGGGTGATAAGGAGGTTGATGAAAAGACTGATGCAAAGTGTGATGCAAAGGGTGATGCAAAGAGTGATGCAAAAGGTGATGAAGAGGGTGATGCAAAGATTGATGCACAGGGTGATGCAAAGACTGATGCAGAGTGTGATGCAAAGGTAGATGCAGAGGGTGATTCAAAGTGTGATGCAAAGGGTGATGCTGAGGGTGATGCGCAGGGTGATAAGGAGGTTGATGAAAAGACTGATGCAAAGTGTGATGCAAAGGGTGATGAAGAGTGTGATGCAAAGGGTGATGAAGAGGGTGATGCAAAGACTGATGCAGAGTGTGATGCAAAGGGTGATGCAGAGGGTGATGCAAAGACTGATGCAGATTGTGATGCAAAGGATGATGCAGAGCGTGATGCAAAGGGTGGCGCGGAGAGTGATACCAAGTTTGATGAAGAGGTTGATGCAAAGGGTGATTCAAAGGGTGATGCAGAGGGTTATGCAAAGAATGATGCAGAGTGTGATGCAAAGGGTGATGCAGAGGGTGATGCAAAGTGTGATGCAGAGGTTTATGCAAAGACTGATTCAGAGTATGATGCAAAGTGTGATTCAAAGGGTGATGCAAAGACTGATGCAGAGTGTGATGCAAAGGGTGATGCAGAGGGTGATGCAAAGTGTGATGCAAACAGTAGTGCAAAAGGTGATGCAAATGGTGATGCAAAATGTGATGCCAAGGGTGATGAAGAGGTTGATGCAAAGGGTGATTCAAAGGGTGATATGCAAAGTGTGATGCAGAGGGTGATGCAAAGACTGATGCAGAGTGTGATGCAAAGGTTGATGCAAAGACTGATGCAGAGTGTGAAGCAAAGACTGATGCAGAGTTTGATGCAAATATTGATGCAAAGACTGATGCAGTGTGATGCAAAGTGTTATGCAATCGGTGATGCAAAAGGTGATTAAAAGGGTGATGAAGAGGTTGATCCAAAGGGTGATTCAAATAGTGATGCAAAGGGTGATGCAGAGGGTGATGCAAAGACTGATGCAGAGTGTGATGTAAAGGATGATGAAAAGGGTGATGCAAAGGGGGATGCAGAGGTTGATGCAAAGTGTGATGCAGAGGGTGATGCAAAGACTGATGCAGTGTGTGATGCAAAGGGTGATGCAGAGGGTGATGATGCAAAGTGTGATGCAGAGGATGATGCAAAGACAGATGCAGAGTGTGATGCAAAGGGAGATGCAGAGGGTGATGCAAAATTTAATGCAGAGGGTGATACAGAGTGTGATGCAAAGGGTGATGCAGAGGTTGATGCAAAATTTGATGCAGAGGGTGATGCAAAGACTGATGCAGAGTGTGATGCAAAGGGCGATGCAGAGGGTGATGCAAAGGGTGATGCAGAGGGTGATACAGAGGGTAATGCAAAGGGTTTTGCAGAGTGTGATGCAACCGGTGATGCAAAGGGTGATTCAAAGAGTGATGCAAAGTGATGCATGCAAAGCCTGATGCAGAGTGTGATGGAAAGACTGATGCAGAGGATGATGCCAACAGTGATGAGGAGGTTGATGAAAATACTGATTCTAAGTGTGATGCAAAGTGTGATGCAAAGACTGATGCTAAGGGTGACGAAGAGGGTGATGCAAATACTAATGCAGAGTGTGATGCAAAGGGTGATGCAGAGTGTGATGCAAAGTGTGATGCATGCGGTGGTGCAAAGGGTAATGCAAACGGTTATGCAAAGGGTGATTCAAAGGATGATGCAAAGGGTGATGCAGAGGGTGATGCAAAGACTGATGCAAAGTGTGATGCAAAGACTGATGCAGAATGTGATGCAAAGGGTGATGCAGAGGGTGATGCAAAGTGTGATGCAAACGGTGGTGCAAATGGTGATGCAAACAGTGATGCAAAGGGTGATTCAAAGTGTGATGCAAAGGGTGATGCAGAGGGTGATGTGCAGGGTGATGAAGAGGTTGATGAAAAGACTGATGCAAAGTGTGATGCAAAGAGTGATGCAAAGGGTGATGAAGAGGGTGATGCAAAGACTGATGCAGAGTGTGATGCAAAGGGTGATGCAGAGGATGATGCAAAGACTGATGCAGAGTGTGATGCAAAGGGTGATGCAGAGGGTGATGCAAAGTGTAATGCAGAGGGTGATGCAAAGACTGATGCAGAGTGTGATGCAAAGGGTGATGCAGAGGGTGATGGAAAGTGTAATGCAGAGGGTGATGCAAAGACTGATGCAGAGTGTGATGCAAAGGGTGATGCAGAGGGTGATGCAACTGGTAATGCAAAGGGTGATTCAAAGAGTGATGCAAAGGGTGATGCAGAGGTTGATGAAAAGACTGATGCAATGTGTGATGCAAAGTGTGATGCAGAGGGTGATGCAAAGAGTGATGCAAAAGGTGATGAAGAGGGTGATGCAAAGATTGATGCACAGGGTGATGCAAAGACTGATGCAGAGTGTGATGCAAAGGTAGATGCAGAGGGTGATTCAAAGTGTGATGCAAAGGGTGATGCTGAGGGTGATGCGCAGGGTGATAAGGAGGTTGATGAAAAGACTGATGCAAAGTGTGATGCAAAGGGTGATGCAAAGAGTGATGCAAAAGGTGATGAAGAGGGTGATGCAAAGATTGATGCACAGGGTGATGCAAAGACTGATGCAGAGTGTGATGCAAAGGTAGATGCAGAGGGTGATTCAAAGTGTGATGCAAAGGGTGATGCTGAGGGTGATGCGCAGGGTGATAAGGAGGTTGATGAAAAGACTGATGCAAAGTGTGATGCAAAGGGTGATGAAGAGTGTGATGCAAAGGGTGATGAAGAGGGTGATGCAAAGACTGGTGCAGAGTGTGATGCAAAGGGTGATGCAGAGGGTGATGCAAAGACTGATGCAGATTGTGATGCAAAGGATGATGCAGAGCGTGATGCAAAGGGTGGCGCGGAGAGTGATACCAAGTTTGATGAAGAGGTTGATGCAAAGGGTGATTCAAAGGGTGATGCAGAGGGTTATGCAAAGAATGATGCAGAGTGTGATGCAAAGGGTGATGCAGAGGGTGATGCAAAGTGTGATGCAGAGGTTTATGCAAAGACTGATTCAGAGTATGATGCAAAGTGTGATGCAAAGGGTGATGCAAAGACTGATGCAGAGTGTGATGCAAAGGGTGATGCAGAGGGTGATGCAAAGTGTGATGCAAACAGTAGTGCAAAAGGTGATGCAAATGGTGATGCAAAATGTGATGCCAAGGGTGATGAAGAGGTTGATGCAAAGGGTGATTCAAAGGGTGATATGCAAAGTGTGATGCAGAGGGTGATGCAAAGACTGATGCAGAGTGTGATGCAAAGGTTGATGCAAAGACTGATGCAGAGTGTGAAGCAAAGACTGATGCAGAGTTTGATGCAAATATTGATGCAAAGACTGATGCAGTGTGATGCAAAGTGTTATGCAATCGGTGATGCAAAAGGTGATTAAAAGGGTGATGAAGAGGTTGATCCAAAGGGTGATTCAAATAGTGATGCAAAGGGTGATGCAGAGGGTGATGCAAAGACTGATGCAGAGTGTGATGTAAAGGATGATGAAGAGGGTGATGCAAAGGGGGATGCAGAGGGTGATGCAAAGTGTGATGCAGAGGGTGATGCAAAGACTGATGCAGTGTGTGATGCAAAGGGTGATGCAGAGGGTGATGATGCAAAGTGTGATGCAGAGGATGATGCAAAGACAGATTCAGAGTGTGATGCAAAGGGAGATGCAGAGGGTGATGCAAAATTTAATGCAGAGGGTGATACAGAGTGTGATGCAAAGGGTGATGCAGAGGTTGATGCAAAATTTGATGCAGAGGGTGATGCAAAGACTGATGCAGAGTGTGATGCAAAGGGCGATGCAGAGGGTGATGCAAAGGGTGATGCAGAGGGTGATACAGAGGGTAATGCAAAGGGTTTTGCAGAGTGTGATGCAACCGGTGATGCAAAGGGTGATTCAAAGAGTGATGCAAAGTGATGCATGCAAAGCCTGATGCAGAGTGTGATGGAAAGACTGATGCAGAGGATGATGCCAACAGTGATGAGGAGGTTGATGAAAATACTGATTCTAAGTGTGATGCAAAGTGTGATGCAAAGACTGATGCTAAGGGTGACGAAGAGGGTGATGCAAATACTAATGCAGAGTGTGATGCAAAGGGTGATGCAGAGTGTGATGCAAAGTGTGATGCATGCGGTGGTGCAAAGGGTAATGCAAACGGTTATGCAAAGGGTGATTCAAAGGATGATGCAAAGGGTGATGCAGAGGGTGATGCAAAGACTGATGCAAAGTGTGATGCAAAGACTGATGCAGAATGTGATGCAAAGGGTGATGCAGAGGGTGATGCAAAGTGTGATGCAAACGGTGGTGCAAATGGTGATGCAAACAGTGATGCAAAGGGTGATTCAAAGTGTGATGCAAAGGGTGATGCAGAGGGTGATGTGCAGGGTGATGAAGAGGTTGATGAAAAGACTGATGCAAAGTGTGATGCAAAGAGTGATGCAAAGGGTGATGAAGAGGGTGATGCAAAGACTGATGCAGAGTGTGATGCAAAGGGTGATGCAGAGGATGATGCAAAGACTGATGCAGAGTGTGATGCAAAGGGTGATGCAGAGGGTGATGCAAAGTGTAATGCAGAGGGTGATGCAAAGACTGATGCAGAGTGTGATGCAAAGGGTGATGCAGAGGGTGATGGAAAGTGTAATGCAGAGGGTGATGCAAAGACTGATGCAGAGTGTGATGCAAAGGGTGATGCAGAGGGTGATGCAACTGGTAATGCAAAGGGTGATTCAAAGAGTGATGCAAAGGGTGATGCAGAGGTTGATGAAAAGACTGATGCAATGTGTGATGCAAAGTGTGATGCAGAGGGTGATGCAAAGAGTGATGCAAAAGGTGATGAAGAGGGTGATGCAAAGGGTGATGAAGAGGTTGATGAAAAGACTGATGCAATGTGTGATGCAAAGTGTGATGCAGAGGGTGATGCAAAGAGTGATGCAAAAGGTGATGAAGAGGGTGATGCAAAGGTTGATGCAGAGGGTGATGCAAAGTGTAATGCAGAGGGTGATGCAAAGACTGATGCAGAGTTTGATGCAAAGGGTGATGCAAAGTGTAATGCAGAGGGTGATGCAAAGACTGATGCAGAGTGTGATGCAAAGGGTGATGCAGAGGGTGATGCAACTGGTAATGCAAAGGGTGATTCAAATAGTGATGCAATGGGTGATGCAGAGGGTGATGCAAAGACTGATGCAGAATGTGATGCAAAGGTTGATGCAGAGGTGGATGCAAAGTGTGATGCAGAGTGCTAAGCAAAGTGTGATGCAGAGGGAGATTCAAAGACTGATGCAGAGTGTGATGCAAAGGGTGATGCAGAGGGTGATGCAAAGTGTGATGCAGAGGGTGATGCAAAGACTGATGCAGAGTGTGATGCAAAGGGTGATGCACAGGTTGATGCAACTGGTGATGCATAGGGTGATTCAAAGAGTGATGCAAAGGGTGATGCATAGGGTGATTAAAAGTGTGATGCAGATGGTGATGCCAAGGGTGATGAAGAGGGTGATGCAAAGGGTGATGCAGAGATTGATGCAAAGACTAATGCAGAGTGTGATGCAAAGGGTGATGCAGAGGGTGATTAAAAGTGTGATGCAGAGGGTGATGCCATGGGTGATGAATAGGTTGATGAAAAGACTGATGAAATGTGTGATGCAAAGTGTGATGCAGAGGGTGATGCAAAGAGTGATGCAAAGGTGATGAAGAGGGTGATGCAAAGAATGATGCAGAGTGTGATGCAAAGGGTGATGCAGAGGGTGAGGCAAAGTGTGATGCAGAGTGTGATGCAAAGGGTGATGCAGAGGGTGATGCAAAGACTGATGCAGAGTGTGATGCAAAGTGTGATGCATATGGCGATGCAAAGACTGTTGCAGAGTGTGATGCAAAGGGAGATGCAGAGGGTGATGCAAAGTGTGATGCAAACGGTAATGCAAAGACTGATGCAAAGTGTGATGCAGAGGGTGATGCAAAGAGTGATGCAAAAGGTGATGAAGAGGGTGATGCAACTGGTAATGCAAAGGGTGATTCAAAGAGTGATGCAAGGGTGATGCAGAGGGTGATGCAAAGACTGATTCATTGTGTGATGCAAACTCGGTGATGCAAAGTGTGATGCAGAGGGTGATGCAAAGACTGATGCAGAATTTAATGCAAAGGTTGATGCAGAGGTTGATGCAAGGTGTGATGCAGAGGGCGATGCAAAGACTGTTGCAGAGTGTGATGCAAAGGGTGATGCAGAGGGTGATGCAAAGTGAGATGCAAACGATGGTGCAAAGGGTGATACAAACGGTGATGCAAAGACTGATGCAAAGTGTGATGCCGAGGGTGATGCCAAGGGTGATGAAGAGGTTGATGAAAAGACTGATGAAATTTGTGATGCAAAGGGTGATGCAGAGGGTGATGCAAAGTTTGATGCAGAGGGTGATGCAAAGACTGATGCAGAGTGTGATGCAAAGGGTGATGCAGAGGGTGATGCAAAGTGTAATGCGCAGAGGTAGATGCAAAGACTGATGCAGAGTGTGATGCAAAGGGTGATGCAGAGGGTGATGCGAAGTGTAATGCAGAGGGTGATGCAAAGACCGATGCAGAGTGTGATGCAAAGGGTGATGCAGAGGGTGATGCAAAGGGTAATTCAAAGAGTGATGCAAAGGGTGATGCAGAGGTTGATGCAAAGACAAATGCAGAGTGTGATGCGAAGGGTGATGCAATTGGTGATGCAAAGTGTGATGCAGAGGGTGATGCAAACACTGATGCAGAGTGTGATGCAAAGTGTGATGCAGAGGGTGATGCAAAGAGTGATGCAAACGATGATGCAAAAACTGATGCAAAGTGTGATGCAGAGAGTGATGCAAAAGGTGATGAAGAGGGTGATGCAAAGAATGATGCAGAGTGTGATGCAAAGGGTGATGCAGAGGGTGATTCAAAGAGTGATGCAAAGGGTGATGCAGAGGTTGATGCAAAGACTAATGCAGAGTGTGATGCGAAGGGTGATGCAGAGGGTGATGAAAAGTGTGATGAAGAGGGTGATGAAGAGGGTGATGCAAAGGGTGATGCAGAGGGTGATGCAAAGTGTGATGCTGAGGGTGATGCAAAGACTTATGCAGAGTGTGAGCCAAAGGGTGATGCAGAGGGTGATGCAAAGTGTAATGCAGAGGGTGATGCAAAGAATGATGCAGAGTGTGATGCAAAGTGTGATGCAGAGGGTGATGCCAAGGGGGATAAAGAGGTTGATGAAAATCTGATGCAATGTGTGATGTAAAGTGTGATGCATAGGGTGATGCAAAGAGTGATGCAAAAGGTGATGAAGAGGGTGATGCAAAGGGTGATGAAGAGGTGATGCAAAGGGTGATGCAGAGGGTGATGCAAAGGGTGATGCAGAGGTTGATGCAAAGACTAATGCAGAGTGTGATGCAAAATGTGATGCAGTGGGTGATTAAAAGTGTGATGCCGAGGGTGATGCCAAGGGTGATGAAGAGGTTGATGAAAAGACTGATGAAATGTGTTATGCAAAGTGTGATGCAGAGGGTGATGCAAAGAGTGATGCAAAAGGTGATGAAGATGGTGATGCAAAGATTGATGCACAGGGTGATGCAAAGACTGATGCAGAGTGTGATGCAAAGGTAGATGCAGAGGGTGATTCAAAGTGTGATGCAAAGGGTGATGCTGAGGGTGATGCACAGGGTGATAAGGAGGTTGATGAAAAGACTGATGCAAAGTGTGATGCAAAGGGTGATGAAGAGTGTGATGCAAAGGGTGATGAAGAGGGTGATGCAAAGACTGATGCAGAGTGTGATGCAAAGGATGATGCAGAGCGTGATGCAAAGGGTGGCGCGGAGAGTGATACCAAGTTTGATGAAGAGGTTGATGCAAAGGGTGATTCAAAGGGTGATGCAGAGGGTTATGCAAAGAATGATGCAGAGTGTGATGCAAAGGGTGATGCAGAGGGTGATGCAAAGTGTGATGCAGAGGTTTATGCAAATACTGATGCAGAGTGTGATGCAAAGGGTGATGCAGAGGGTGATGCAAAGTGTGATGCAAACAGTAGTGCAAAAGGTGATGCAAATGGTGATGCAAAATGTGATGCCAAGGGTGATGAAGAGGTTGATGCAAAGGGTGATTCAAAGGGTGATATGCAAAGTGTGATGCAGAGGGTGATGCAAAGACTGATGCAGAGTGTGATGCAAAGGTTGATGCAAAGACTGATGCAGAGTGTGAAGCAAAGACTGATGCAGAGTTTGATGCAAATATTGATGCAAAGACTGATGCAGTGTGATGCAAAGTGTTATGCAATCGGTGATGCAAAAGGTGATTAAAAGGGTGATGAAGAGGTTGATCCAAAAGGTGAT
>CALYLW010002197.1:0-62641 GCA_944989445.1 Ampullaceana balthica | reverse complement strand
ATGGACTTGTCTCTTCATTTGTGGTCTGGACTGAAAAAAATAAGCAATAAAATTAATTAAATTTTTTTCTTAGTTCAAAAATGGGCGTGGTGGTCTCGCCTGGACTGCCGAACTGAGGATAGAGAGAGTCACGGGTTCTAGCCTAGTTACTGCAAGGCCCTCGGGGCATTGTGCTAGCCACACAATCCCCTGCTCGTTAGTCGTGGCTCAAGGAACTTGTGAACGCTACTTCACATACCCCATAGACCGTCATGGTCTGAAAAGGGGGTTATTTCTTAGTCCAGTTTTATGGGTCATAATCATCCCGCTGGTTTATTCGGACACAAGTGAGGAAAAAATAAAGCAACAAACATAAAAACAGGCAAAAATAAACGAACAAACAAATAGTTGAACTGACAAAGTTTTTATTCAATTTGTTTCCCTCCAGTCACTTTTAAAGTAAATAAGTTACATATAATAAAAAAAATGGTTGTAACTTTAACATGAGTTTTTGTTTTTAACCATTAAATTTTTCACACAAAAAAGAAAGTGATTATTGTTCAAATCTAAAATAGATTATTTAAAAAAAAATTTTTACATTTCAACTCATTCACAAAGTTGATGTCAAGGTATGAGAATCACTGGTCACAAATTTTGGTGTCAAGGTATGAGAATCACTGGTAACAAATGTAGGTGTCAAGTATAGTTTATGACGACAGACAACCTATATAAAGTGTGGTGTGGGGAGACACACACTAGATAACATTAGAGAACATATAGAACTTAGAGGGAGCTTTGATAGAGCGTTGAGGTAGCTAGAGTGTTGTCGGTATCAGAGACACGTGAATAGTAGTCGTTTAGGACTGGGATAGTCAGTCATGTGTACTTAGATGTAGAATTAGAAATTGTAGTAGTACTAATAAATAGAGGTAAAGACGATTTTTAAAAAATAAACCACGTTATATATATATATATATATATATATATATATATATATATATATATATATATATATATATATATATATATGATATATTAAAATGAACAATATGACCTAGTCTTAATTTTATATTTATATATTAAAACAATACATATAAGATATTATCGTGTCTACTGTGTGTCTATCAATCAAAGTTCATCATTTGCTCTCTTCTATTGGTGGTATATTTAATTTCCGTAACTTAAATTGATGCGGAGCGACTATCATTTGAAAAGCCAGGGGCCATGGGGTGAAATGATCACATGTGAAAACGTCCTAAACTTGGACAAAAATGACACTTTTCAAATACTAAAAATTTTGTTTGTTTGTTAAAATGAAAAAAAATCTGCAAACAAATGTAATTGGGACAAAATTATCAGATTTAGTCAGATAAATATGTAAACGTTCTTCAAACTTAACTTTTATTTATGTAGCACTACTAGAAATTGGTTTTTAATTTTTTTCAAGGGTTTCAAAATGACACCATTTTTGTCTCTCCTGTTTGGACTACAAACTACCAGGGATGGATAATGGATAAATGCTACCTTTATGGCACAGTACTGCATTGGTTTTTGGTACCCTGTATATGGGAAAAATTAGTTTTTATACAGACATAAAGAGCATGGGCGTAACAACGACTTGAATCGGGGCAGTTGCCAAGGGCTAATCCTTCATTAATCAATTTTTATTCTGTATAATTTTGTATTTTACCTATTTCTCAAGGGAGCTAAAAATGAATACTCCAAGGGCGCGAAAAACCCAGATACGCTTCTGAGAAAGAGATCTACAGACAGATATAGAGATGAGAGCGGTCCACTTAAGTAATCTAAGCTTCCCATGGTGTTACTTCAATTGGAATTATACAGGCACTCCTTCTTTTTTCTTGTTAACGAGAATTCTTCAACAAAATAAACTTTTACTTTTAAAATTAAGTACTCAGGACCTGTGTTTTATTCACTGTTCAATTGAATTAGTATTTTGTGGCGTATTTTAACTTCCCTGCGACGTTAAATGTACATCACTTAGAGAGAGAGAAAAAATAGAGAGAGAGAAAATTAATAAACTTATGAAAACCTTACATAAAATTGTCTGTAAAAAGTATTTTGTCATTGTATTTTTAAAGTCATCTTTTTAGGGGGCAAACTTTAATTATTTTAAATTACTTTTATTTTTTAATTTCATATATGTGTAAAAGGACAAAGATTGCTCAAGGCTAGATGTATATTACTGTGACTAAGATTGCTAAAGACTAGATGTATATTACTGTGGACTAAGATTGCTAAAGGCTAGATGTATATTCCTGTGGACTAAGATTGCTAAAGTCTAGATGTATATTACTGTGACTAAGATTGCTAAAGACTAGATGTATATTACTGTGGACTAAGATTGCTAAAGGCTAGATGTATATTACTGTGGACTAAGATTGCTAAAGTCTAGATGTATATTCCTGTGACTAAGATTGCTAAAGTCTAGATGTATATTACTGTGGACTAAGATTGCTAAAGGCTAGATGTATATTCCTGTGACTAAGATTGCTAAAGACTAGATGTATATTACTGTGGACTAAGATTGCTAAATTCTAGATGTATATTCCTGTGGACTAAGATTGCTAAAGTCTAGATGTATATTCCTGTGGACTAAGATTGCTAAAGACTAGATGTATATTACTGTGGACTAAGATTGCTAAAGTCTAGATGTATATTACTGTTGACTAAGATTGCTAAAGACTAGATGTATATTACTGTGGACTAAGATTGCTAAAGGCTAGATGTATATTCCTGTGGACTAAGATTGCTAAAGACTAGATGTATATTACTGTGGACTAAGATTGCTAAAGACTAGATGTATATTCCTGTGTACTAAGATTGCTAAAGACTAGATATATATTCCTGTGGACTAAGATTGCTAAAGTCTAGATGTATATTCCTGTGGACTAAGATTGCTAAAGGCTAGATGTATATTCCTGTGGACTAAGATTGCTAAAGGCTAGATGTATATTCCTGTAGACTAAGATTGCTAAAGTCTAGATGTATATTACTGTGGACTAAGATTGCTAAATTCTAGATGTATATTCCTGTGGACTAAGATAGCTAAAGTCTAGATGTATATTACTGTGGACTAAGATTGCTAAAGTCTAGATGTATATTCCTGTGGACTAAAATTGCTAAAGACTAGATGTATATTCCTGTGGACTATGATTGCTAAAGACTAGATGTATATTCCTGTGGACTAAGATTGCTAAAGTCTAGATGTATATTACTGTGGACTAAGATTGCTAAAGTCTAGATGTATATTCCTGTAGACTAAGATTGCTAAAGTCTAGAAGTATATTACTGTGGACTAAGATAGCTAAAGTCTAGATGTATATTACTGTGGACTAAGATTGCTAAAGGCTAGATGTATATTACTCTGGACTAAGATTGCTAAAGGCTAGATGTATATTACTGTGGACTAAGATTGCTAAAGTCTAGATGTATATTCCTGTGGACTAAGATTGCTAAAGTCTAGATGTATATTACTTTGGACTAAGATTGCTAAAGTCTAGATGTATATTACTGTGGACTAAGATTGCTAAAGTCTAGATGTATATTCCTGTGGACTAAGATTGCTAAAGGCTATATGTATATTCCTGTGGACTAAGATTGCTAAAGGCTAGATGTATATTCCTGTGGACTAAGATTGCTAAAGTCTAGATGTATATTCCTGTGGACTAAGATTGCTAAAGTCTAGATGTATTTTACTGTGGACTAAGATTGCTAAAGTCTAGATGTATATTCCTTTGGACTAAGATTGCTAAAGTCTAGATGTATATTACTGTGGACTAAGATTGCTAAAGGCTAGATGTATATTACTGTGGACTAAGATTGCTAAAGTCTAGATGTATATTACTGTGGACTAAGATTGCTAAACTCTAGATGTATATTACTGTGGACTAAGATTGATAAAGTCTAGATGTATATTACTGTGGACTAAGATTGCTAAAGGCTAGATGTATATTACTGTGGACTAAGATTGCTAAAGGCTTGATGTATATTACTGTGGACTAAGATTGCTAAAGGCTAGATGTATATTACTGTGGACTAAGATTGCTAAAGTCTAGATGTATATTACTGTGGACTAAGATTGCTAAAGACTAGATGTATATTACTGTGGACTAAGATTGCTAAAGTCTAGATGTATATTACTGTGGACTAAGATTGCTAAAGGCTAGATGTATATTACTGTGGACTAAGATTGCTAAAGGCTAGATGTATATTACTGTGGACTAAGATTGCTAAAGGCTAGATGTATATTACTGTGGACTAAGATTGCTAAAGTCTAGATGTATATTCCTGTGGACTAAGATTGCTAAAGGCTAGATGTATATTCCTGTGGACTAAGATTGCTAAAGACTAGATGTATATTACTGTGGACTAAGATTGCTAAAGTCTAGATGTATATTACTGTTGACTAAGATTGCTAAAGACTAGATGTATATTCCTGTGGACTAAGATTGCTAAAGGCTAGAAGTATATTCCTGTGGACTAAGATTGCTAAAGACTAGATGTATATTACTGTGGACTAAGATTGCTAAAGACTAGATGTATATTCCTGTGTACTAAGATTGCTAAAGACTAGATGTATATTCCTGTGGACTATGATTGCTAAAGTCTAGATGTATATTCCAGTGGACTAAGATTGCTAAAGGCTAGATGTATATTCCTGTGGACTAAGATTGCTAAAGACTAGATGTATATTACTGTGGACTAAGATTGCTAAAGGCTAGATGTATATTCCAGTGACTTTTGGACAGAACTGAAGTTATCAAAGATTAATGCAAATTTAACAATTTACAATGAAGGCAAAAAAGATATCTATAAGTGAGAGGATGAGTGAACTGCTCATTTAAAACCTCATAAGCGCCCGCTCAACGTTTTTAGTCATATTATATGAAAGTACTTGAACTTATTAGTTTTAAATTGTTTTCTTATTTTTAGTACACTTATAAAAACGAGGTTTTTAAAAATCTTTTTTTTTACCTCTATTTATTGCAATCGACTCTTTACGTTTCCACCAGCACGAGTCTAAGATTGTGTTTATTACCCGACTAGGTTGTGCTGCGGCGCCCACTTTTTTTATGTCGCCTACGGCGCCCACCTTTTTCAAAAGCCAAACTAACTTGTCCTTGTATGATAAATACGTAATATTAAACTTCCTTAAATGTACACAAATAATTTTATAATAGGGTTTGTAGGGCGCCTATTGGCGCCCACATTTTTGGGGGGGTCAAAATCCTAAGTAACTTATCCTTGTACTTGTATTATAATTACTAAATATTCTTACAATGTACACAAATTCTTTATATAATATTTTTTTTACAGTGCTAATCACCACACGATTTTATTCGAATCTATGGATATTAAATCGGTTTGATGGCACTAGAATTGATTATTGATCACTAGTCATTAATTGTTAACATCCTTATTCGAAACTAAATTTCAGCTCAACCAGGAGTGGCTTTTGTTTAACGATTTACATATTGCCGGAATTGTAAAAATTGTAATTGAAAAGTGAAAAGACGTTGATTTAACCATGAGTGCTGCAAAAAAATAAAGAAAGAAAGAAACATTTAGGAAAAATGTCGTGTTTTCAATGACAAATGAACCGCTAAATATTGCTTCACGAGCGTTTGCAGCAAAGCAGTCTGCTTGCTTTGCCTTGAGTGTGTCAGCGTCTCTAAGAAGTACAACTTAAAAAGACACAACCAAACATTTGGATTTCGGGAACAATTTAACGATAAAGATAGAAAAGGGAATAGCCATGAGTTGGTTAATATTTTAAAGAAGCAGCTAACTGTTTTCAACAAATAGTCTTTAATACAAGATGCAGCAAACGAAGCCAGTTTGGTGCTGTCCCATAAGATTGTAAAATGGAACAAGTCTTTTTCTGACAGCGAGTACATCAAGGAATGTTTGTCAGATGCAGCAAGCATTATGTGTCCAGAGCAGAAAGCAAATTTTATAGCATTCCTTTATCAAGGACAACTATAGTGAGGCGTGTTGAAATAAATTAGCGACAAATTGATGCAACAATTTCGAGATGCAAGCAAAGACTTTTTGTCTTAATCTCTGGCGTTGGACGAAAGTACCGATGTACAGGACACATCATAGTGGTTTGTATTTATACGGGGAATAAACGCTTGTTTTGAGCTTGCCGAAGAATTACTTTGTATTGAGCCAATCAAATACACAACTACAGACCAGGATTTATTCAGTGCTGTTGAGAACTGTGTTGAAAGAACTGGGCTAGTGTGGAACAAGATATGCAAGTGTAACAACCGATGGAGCGTGTGCTTTGACTTGAAAAAACGTATGCCTTGTCACTATTTGGGTCCACATACATCTGTGTGCAATCATGAAAATAAACAAGTCTAAGAAAAGATCGATGCTGACTGACTGCAATTTGAATGCAATCATGCGAATCACAACTAGTATACTGGTTCCACCGTTCAAGAACATTATCCAAAATTATGAACAGTTACATACTTTTTAATAATAATTGTACATTATGGTCAGCTTATATGTAAATTATTTTTCTAATTCTTCATACTTATTGTGAAAAGTAACAATAAACTTGTGTTGAAATAAAAATGAATTGTAAAATCTTATCAAATTAGAAATTATTTTCGTTCGTATTTTAAAATGTAATGTACATGTGTAATAGAGTGTGAATGTTAAATAAAATGAAAAGTAAATGGTTTATTATCATTAATTTATATTTAGACATTGTCAATTGTAATTGAAGTAGACAAAATATATATGCGGCCCGTCTATAACAATATAGTTTTCAATGAGGCCCGTCTATAACAATAAAGTTTTCAATGAGGCCCGTCTATAACAATAAAGTTTTCAATGCGGCCCGTCTATAACAATAAAGTTTTCAATGCGGCCCGTCTATAACAATATAGATTTCAATGAGGCCCGTCTATAACAATATAGATTTCAATGAGGCCCGTCTATAACAATAAAGTTTTCAATGAGGCCCGTCTATAACAATAAAGTTTTCAATGAGGCCCGTCTATAACAATATAGATTTCAATGAGGCCCGTCTATAACAATATAGATTTCAATGAGGCCCGTCTATAACAATAAAGTTTTCAATGAGGCCCGTCTATAACAATAAAGTTTTCAATGAGGCCCGTCTATAACAATAAAGTTTTCAATGAGGCCCGTCTATAACAATAAAGTTTTCAATGAGACCCGTCTATAACAATAAAGTTTTCAATGAGGCCCGTCTATAACAATAAAGTTTTCAATGAGGCCCGTCTATAACAATAAAGTTTTCAATGAGGCCCGTCTATAACAATAAAGTTTTCAATGAGGCCCGTCTATAACAATAAAGTTTTCAATGAGGCCCGTCTATAACAATAAAGTTTTCAATGAGGCCCGTCTATAACAATAAAGTTTTCAATGAGGCCCGTCTATAACAATAAAGTTTTCAATGCGGCCCTCCGTACAAAAAGTTTGCCCACCCCCTGATATAATCGACTAATTGGCCGTCCTTAAATGATAATTTATTTTTTTGTATTGGCATTGTGCTCAAGCTATATTTCTAAAAAATCGTGTAAAAATTGAATGGGGAATACAATTATTAACGTTCAGTAAAAGAGACATGTGGGGCCCCAAGCTCTGAAGTAATGAACATTAGGACTTAAGTGCCCTGTAGTAATTTAATAGAGGCTCTTAAATTATTATATATCAATTTTGGTCAAAATCATAATATTTTCTCATTATCTAACGCTTATACTAATTTTTTTAGCAAATATATGGAAAAAACATTGAGGGGCCCACAGGCTCATTAGGTTACATAAGTCGATTTCAAAAACCTGTTCATATTAATTCAATTTCATCATGAATATATTTCTCAACATCGTAAAAAAGTGAATGGGAAAAATATCTTAAACATTTACGAAAAGACATTAGGGGCCCCTGGACCGAAAAAAGTTTCATTAAATGTTCAGTGCCCTTAAGTATTTTAATATGGGCTACCAAGTTTTTGTATACAAAGTTTAGATAAGAGCCATTCATTTAGCCAGTAGCTAACGCATAAAATAATTTTATATAGCTCATATAAACAAAAAACGAAATTAAGGGCCCCAGGGCCCATTCAGTGCAAGATAAAAAATTCAAAATATCTATTTATTTCAATAAAGATAATATAGGATACATTTATCATTCTTTTTCAAGATCGTTAATAATTAAATGGGGAATAAAATCTTAAACGCTTAAGAAAAACGGCATTTTAGGCCAACAGCCCCGAAGAAATGGTCATTAGAAGTTCAATGCTCTATAGCAGTGGTCCCCAACCTGGGGTCCGCGGACCACTAGTGGTCCGCGGAGATATGCCTGGTGGTCCGCAAGCAAAGGAACATTAAATTATTTACTTTTTTTTTACTGTTGTGTATTTCTCTAGGGATTGTGCGTTTGCTTGTGTAAAAAAACTTTGGATCGATTTTAACCCTTTTCCACGTAAGCTAGCGAGCTGAACTTTTGCAGGCAGTTTTGTACCAATGATAAAATCGATGCATAAAAATTTCAGATCGATCGCATGTACGTCATTAAATTATTGAATTTTTAGATTATTTTATTTATCTCTATGTATCATGTTATTTTTTTAGATAGAGTGTCGCGGTGCGTATTATATTGAACTATCTTTTTTTAATATTTTCCTGTTGCGCGATTCGGTGCGTATTATATGGGCTATAATTTTTTTTAAATATATTCCCGATCAGTGCGCATTATATTAAACATGTCTACGAGACATAACTAAAATTTTGGATTTTTGGATTTTCGTGCGCTGCGTATTATAATGAACATTCTTTTAGTTATGTCTCATACATAAAGGATTTATAGTCACAAAAAATATGACGTGTAGAAGACATAATGATGTTTTCGTTATATGAATATTACATGACACTGTCATCTATGGTGATTATTGACACAGTTGTGGAATATTGTATAGCGTTATTCACGAATTACGCATGCGCATTAGTGTCTATTTAAAATACTTGATGGCTAGACATAAGATCACTTGGTTCTTGTTTTTAATACCTTGGACCTCTTGCGTAAAATTGAAAATGTATTGATATTTGGCTAGCGTCAGGGTATTTCCGTATTTATTTTTAAATTAAAATGTCCCTGAGCTGGTAGGGTTATTTTTACCTAAGGGGTCAAAGAAAATAAAATCCCGTTATTATATATTACTGATACTGTTACAGCAATCGTAATTGTGTTGGTGACTTTAACTTTAGACATAAGATCACTTGGTTCTTGTTTTTAATACCTTGGACGTCTTGCGTAAAATTGAGTTGCATCCATTTCAATTGTTGTTTTTTTAAATATTTAAAATTATTTATGATTAAATATCAAGTTTTTAAGGTACCCAACTAATATACAATTTTTAGTCATACAATATTTTCCAAATATCATTAAAACATTTCATTGTGGTTTGTATGATGAAATGATAAGGCTAAGGGCTATCCGTGTTGATAATGTAAACATCGATTGGTGCATAATATATGATTGCTTATTATTTACTTTAGCTACTTCGGGAACAATTTTTAAAAAAAAGCAGTAGATCTATAGCTACTTATGTGGCATGGATTCAGATTTTGAATGTTGCTTAGACATTAATTGAACATTCCCATTTCTGATTATGGTGTATTGTCTTATTTTTTGCATTATATTTGAACAGTCAATACCAGGCGTGGCCAGAACTCTATTAACTTGAAGACATATTAAATATTAAAAAAATAATAATTGAACTTTAGCACGTAGTGTCATTGAAATGAAAACATTTTGGGTCCTGACCAATAGTCTGTGAGTCAAGTCAAAAATAGAAATGAAAAATTACTTTTGTGATTTATTTTTAAATATCATATTTTATTTGAGTTTAATTTTTAAAACATTTCAATTATTTCAACCCTAACCGTATTTTGAAGAAATCTATAACAACTTATTCAACTATTATAATATTTATCATTAATGAATAAACACACACAACAGTATCAATACTGCCACAATACGTTATTTACATTTTTCCCGCCCCGAGAAATTATAAAATCAAAAAATATATTTCCAAATACATGTATTTATAAAGATAAATGAGATTAAATAAAATATAACAACACAGAACACTTTAAAAGTAAAAGTTTAATTACTTATACATGCGTACGTTTATGTGGAATATCAATAGCATGTATAGAATAAAAAAATACATTTGTATTTGTCTATTAACTAAGAAGGACATATGTATTTATACTAAGGCCTGCGAAGATTAACGATTAATTTTTCGATTAATCGTTAAAAATTTTAACGATTAATTTTTTTAAAAATTAATCGACCCACCAATTATAAATTTAACACACACAAAAAAAAACTTGTGCAAAGTTACACAACGTCATTTTCTGTGCAATATTTTACTTTATTTGCTGCGCGGTGATTCTAATCTCCTGCGTGGTCGGTCAAATATCGGCGCAGCCGCGATGCTTAAATGGAACATTGCTACCATGGTTCTAACACTTCACCTGCATATCACCTGCATACCAAACATCCACAAAGGTATCGGAATCTTCAGCTGAGACAATCTAAGGCTATGTGAACGATTGTTCAGCTCGGCTGTTTATATTGTCAATAAGACCCGCTCATTACTTGAACCAAATAATATCAATACACTTGTCTGTTGCGTTGTTGCTTAAAAGATGTCATATAAAGAAGAAATTCCAGTGTTTTTTCGATTTTGACAAGTATTTAAATAAATGTTACTTATGACACCATACATTTCAATTTTTTGGCTCTAAACGAAATTAACGATGAATTAATCGTTAATTTTTCAAAAGTTATTGATTAAAATTAAATTAATCGTACGTTCCTAATTTATACAAATGCATAATTACACGAACATATGTCCTTATATATATATATATTATTCAAAAAATTATAAAATAAAATTTTAATACATCTTGAACGGGCAACTGATGCTATGATAAATTTAAAGAACAAAATACATTTTATTCAAATGAGATATAAGGGGCCGTCCATAAAGTATGTCACGCTCCAGAAGGGGGGATGGGGTGTAAGAAAGTGTGACAGTTTGTGACAGGGGGAGGGCGGTCCGGCCATGTGTGACGTCACGCTGTTTTATATTAAATGTTGATTATTTTGTTAATAAAAAACAACATTTTTTTTTCGAAAGTGTGATGTAATTCAGCAGGGGGGGGGTCTGAGATGTGTGACGGTTTGTGACATGGGGAGGGGAGGAGTAAAAAAGGGTAAAAATAGCGTGACGTACTTTATGGACCATGCAGGGAACATCCCAATAAATCGCAATAATATCCCAAAAAATATCAGTTTATCTTTTCAATTTCTTTTTATATATTCTATATGAATATCATTTTAAAATAGGCTATTTTAATTATGAGATTATAACATAATCCCATGTATATATTTAATCATAATAACAAGTTATAATACTAAATCTTAACTTAACAGAATGTTTAATATAATTCTAAATTGCAATGCTTAAAATATAATCCACATTAAATCACCAGGTAATTGTCTCTGACTGGTATAAAATATAATCCACATTAAATCACCAGGTAATTGTATCTGACTGGTATAAAATATAATCAACATTAAATCACCAGGTAATTCTCTCTAACTGGTATAAAATATAATCCACATTAAATCACCAGGTCATTGTCTCTGACTGGTATAAAATATAATCCTTATTAAATCACCGGGTGATTGTCTCTGACTGGTAAAAAATATAATCCACATTAAATCACCAGGTAATTGTCTCTGACTGGTATAAAATATAATCCACATTAAATCACCAGGTAATTGTCTCTGACTGGTATAAAATATAATCCACATTAAATCACCAGGTGATTGTCTCTGACTGGTATAAAATATAATCCACATTAAATAACCAGGTAATTGTCTCTGACTGGTATAAAATATAAACCACATTAAATCACCAGGTAATTGTCTCTGACTGGTATAAAATATAATCCACATTAAATCACCAGGTGATTGTCTCTGACTGGTATAAAATATAATCCACATTAAATCACCAGGTAATTGTCTCTGACTGGTATAAGTGAATCTTCCAGTTATTTAACTTTGATCAAGAATTATGGAGGTGAGTACCTTATGTAGCTAAGACGTTTTTTAAATGTTTTATTGAATTGAAAAAATGCTTTGGATGAAAACTAAACAAATATAATATGTTAAACATAGTTTAGACAATTTTAACATTCATCTACGTCAATACTGTCAGAATTCAGACAGTGGCGCAGCAAGGGGGGCAGGAGGGGGGAGGGCAAATGCCACGGGTGGCACTTTGCCAGAGGCGGCACATTCCTAGTCATTAATTCGTTTCTTAAAATGAAAATTTTAAAAGAAAGAGGAGCTTTTTAAATTTTAAATTAAAGAAAAACGAAATAAGAAATAAAAGGAACTATCTAAAAGTAAGTGAATGTTTTAACTGTCAAAACTTCAAACTCCTTATTGGATATAAATTCTTCTGATACTAATACTAATTTAATAAATAAAAAAACAGAGACAAAATTAGTATGAAAACGTGACACTGATGTGGTGATAAATTCGTTAATTCTTTAAATTTGACAGCCGCCCCTGTTGTAAATTTGAAGGGGGGGGGGCGGCAAATTCATCGTTGTTAATTAGCTAATTGTTAAAACGTGAAAATAAATTTTAATAAAAGAAAAAGCCAACATAAAAAATAAACGAAATGAAGAGTTAAGATAAAATACCAGAGCCTTTTTAATGCCAAAACTTCAAACTCCATTATAAATCTAAAGTCTGCTGATACTAATGTTACTGAGCTGGATAACATAGGGGCTGACAGCATGACAGTAATGTTCTGGTATATATAATTTATTCAAGTTTGATTTTAACGCAAGTGTAAGGGAACTACTGAAAAAAAATATTGGCGTATTTATATGGCTTATTTTAATTTTGATGTTTTTTGTTTTGTGGCAAAAAAAAATGGAAACAATTGCTTACTTAGTGGAATTAAAACTGGGCACAAATAAATACAACATTTGGGGTGGGAGGCGGCAAAGTTAAACATTAAACAAAATTTTTGCAAATGGAAGGAATCAGAATTTGGATAAAAATGAATAGACTGTTAATAATGACCGACAATTAGTTTTTGTAAAAGAGAAAACAAAGTGGCAAGAAGTTCTTGTTAGAATATTTGACATTATTATATCTTGGAGAAATTGAATGTGACTTTTTGAGGTCACAGAGAGGGCAATACTGTTGCAAATAAAGGCAATACTGTTGCAAATAAAGGAAATACTGTTGCAAATAAAGGAAATACTGTTGCAAATAAAGGAAATACTGTTGCAAATAAAGGAAATACTGTTGCAAATAAAGGAAATACTGTTGCAAATAAAGGAAATACTGTTGCAAATAAAGGAAATACTGTTGCAAATAAAGGAAATACTGTTACAAATAAAGGAAATACTGTTGAAAATAAAGGAAATACTGTTGAAAATAAAGGCGACATTCTGAAACTAATGCATTAGCTTGAAAAGTACGTTCGAGCACTCGGAGAACATAGTGGGAAAAGGGGTAAAAAACTTGTCATCTAAAATTCCAATTGAGCTTATAGCAATTTTAACAAATACAGTTGACGTCATAGCAAGTTTAACAAATACAGTTGACGTCATAGCAATGTTAGGAGATACAGTTGACGTCATAGCAATGTTAGGAGATACAGTTGACGTCATAGCAATGTTAGGAGATACAGTTGACGTCATAGCAATGTTAGGAGATACAGTTGACGTCATAGCAATGTTAGGAGATACAGTTGACGTCATAGCAATGTTAGGAGATACAATTGACGTCATAGCAATGTTAGGAGATACAGTTGACGTCATAGCAATGTTAGGAGATACAGTTGACGTCATAGCAATGTTAGGAGATACAGTTGACGTCATAGCAATGTTAGGAGATACAGTTGACGTCATAGCAATGTTAGGAGATACAGTTGACGTCATAGCAATGTTAGGAGATACAGTTGACGTCATAGCAATGTTAGGAGATACAGTTGACGTCATAGCAATGTTAGGAGATACAGTTCATGAAAAATAATCTTTCTTCAATAACAAGATACCAAATATTGTTTCATTGTATTTGATAGCTCGTCATCATATATTTGACATAAGGATCAAACAAGTCCAGTTGTGTGATATCTAAAGATTGAAAATCAAAAAGTAGACGCCGTAGAATCTTTCAAAGATTTCATTTAAGCAAACGTGAATCTACTTACGACATTTCTGAAATGATTTTGAATAAATGATGATCTTAAAATAATGGAATGCCCAGGCCCAACGTGTGTTAATACTTCTTAAGGGCTGGAAAGTAAACAAAGGCGCAAAAAACATAAAATCTCTTGTCAAACTCGTTCAAACAGTTAAACCTAATTTGTTAATATGATACTCCAACTGTAACGAATTTTCCAACTATTTTAGTAACTTGAGCGTTGTTACGCATTCTTTTCCAAGTCCATACACAGTTGGAAATACCTAATGGCTTCTACAAGCAAGGCATTCAGACTTAAGGATACACAATAATGAATATATACCATGGAGCCCTTTTGAGGTTGCTTTGTAAGCTATAAAACTGAAAGATGCAGACAAAAAGCTAAACACACGAACAGCCGCAGGAACTTTGCTATTCACAATGAAATCTTTTTATTTTCAAAGTAATATTTTAAAAATTGACCGAAATTCTTTACAAACGTAAAGTGCTAAACAAAAAAATTCTTATCAGGGGCTACTCATAGAGAAACTAATGGAATGGAATACTTAAGCGATGCTTTGACATTTGATAAAATTTTATGTGAAGACCTCATCATTTTAATCGAACCTTCCAATCAAAGAACAAGAGAGCAAATTTTTGGTGATCGAAGCAAATGTGTATGTATTCATGCTATGTAGAATTAAAGTTAAGAAAAATAAGTAAAATGTAAAAAAATCTTTTTTTAAAAAGGACACGCTTTTATTTACAAACATTTACAGTCTGAAACGCGATGATTTCCCCTGCCCTTGATGTAAACACGGGAATTTACAAGGGCTAGAGTGAAACCAGTGAACCGTGGAGGTCAACCCTAGCAGACGACTATACATTCGAAATGGTGATAAATAGAGATAAACTAAAAATTGATTAATTTCATTACGGTACATTCGATCGATCTGAAATTTTGATACAATGCATTGTAATCCAAGATCTATCTGTGGTAAAATTTTGAGATCTCTAGGTCCATCAGAAATGGTTTAATTTTGCGTTTCAAGATTTGAAGGAAGGATACAACATACAAACATTGTGACTTAAATAAAAGCGTGTAAAAATGGTTTCTTCATAAGATGATATTGTTGTATAAATTCACGTGAGGCTTTTGCAGCTATATAGAATTAAGAAAACAGACATGATTATCGCAAACAAGCTAATCATATGGACTTTGAAATTTTGTCTTCAAATTGAATAGAGTATTAAAAAATATGCCACATGACATAGTCAGGCAAGGAACATGCTAACCCCGTGAATAGAAAAAAAAATGAATTCAAGATAATGTATTATTTAAGTTTATAAAGACATTTACGCTCGACGTTACCCTGCCTAAAAAAATATAATTAACTCGAACATTGCTTACAACTGTCTTAAGTAATGCATGGTGTTAAAAAGGCTTCTATAAAATTAGTTTAATGAAAAATTAATTACGATCAATTACGAATACACCAAAATTGTTTAATCTATTGCTATTTTGGCTATTGAGCATGCCATGGCTGAAAACATTGATATATGAAAGATTGAGCCATGAATAAAAACATAAAACTTTAATTCCATTAAAGAAATAAAGTATTTCTTTTTAACATAAATATATAGTGTTCTTATTATAAATTTCTAATAAATTTTTTGGTACTTTATAGCTTATAGCGTTAACATATTTGTCGGGTGGGGGGCGGGCGGCAAATTTGGTTTCTGCCCTAAGCAGCACATACCGACGCTGCGCTGCTGCATTCAGACCAAATTAAATTCCAACTTCTAAAGAGGTAATAATTATTTTTTTATGTAAATGTTGTTTACTCTTTAAGTTTTTAAAATCTACCAACAGTTATCATTATTTATTAATATTGTAGTTTTTTTCTTAATTGAGCAACAGTAGATCAAGAATTTAAAACAAATATCTGTAAAGATAATTTTTTTAAACACTCTATAGGATATAAAATGTAAATTATCTCAATAATAAAAGCATTGTTCTTTTACTTTTATCCAAAGCATATAGGAAATAATAGAGTAAAATATTGTAAATTTTAATTTTATTTATCAAGATGAATTTATTGATGAAGAAGCATGACTTACTCTTAAAGCTGTATAACAAAAAAACATTAAAAAGACAGTTGAGACTAATTGAAATTATTGTTAATAAACTAATATATACATAATATATTTGGTTACAATCAATACAAGACAATATAATTTAAAACTAATATTAATGTTTTTAAGAAACAGTTTCACATAAATATTACTGTGTTTCTTTTAAGTTATTCAATTTAAGTTGATAAAGTTAATGTAAAACATTTTCTTCAAAATATGGGAAGGAGACCTATGTTCTTTTTATTGTAAAATGTAATGTCATATTCTAAAATATGGATCACATTTAAGTATTACTGATAATAATTAATTAAGGCATAATAAAGATGTCATTTAGTGTTAAATAGAAAATGACAGTGATAAAATATAAAATATAGAGGTGTCAGATTATATAAGGGATTTAGACAATAAATTATCTCTATAAAAAATCTCTTATTAGTAGTAGGCAAGAGATACAGGATTAAAAACTGTACATATCTATTGTATCAAAGTGTACATATCTATTGTATCAAAGTGTACATATCTATTGTATCAAAGTGTACATATCTCTTGTATCAAAGTGTACATATCTATTGTATCAAAGTGTACATATCTATTGTATCAAAGTGTACATATCTATTGTATCAAAGTGTACATATCTATTGTATCAAAGTGTACATATCTATTGTGTCAAAGTGTACATATCTATTTTATCAAATGGTACATATCTATTGTATCAAAGTGTACATATATATTGTATCAAAGTGTATATATCTATGGTATCAAAGTGTACATATCTATTGTATCAAAGTGTACATATCTATGGTATCAAAGTGTACATACCTATTGTATCAAAGTGTACATACCTATTGTATCAAAGTGTACATATCTATTGTACCAAAGTGTACATATCTATTGTATCAAAGTGTACATATCTATTGTATCAAAGTGTACATATCTATTGTATCAAAGTGTACATATCTATTGTATCAAAGTGTACATATCTATTGTATCAAAGTGTACATATCTATTGTATCAAAGTGTACATATATATTGTATCAAAGTGTACATATCTATTGTATCAAAGTGTACATATCTATTGTATCAAAGTGTACATATCTATTGTATCAAAGTGTACATATCTATTGTATCAAAGTGTACATATCTATTGTATCAAAGTGTACATATCTATTGTATCAAAGTGTTCATATCTATTGTATCAAAGTGTACATATCTATTGTATCAAAGTGTACATATCTATTGTATCAAAGTGTACATATCTTTTGTATCAAAGTGTACATATATATTGTATCAAAGTGTATATATCTATGGTATCAAAGTGTACATATCTATTGTATCAAAGTGTACATATCTATGGTATCAAAGTGTACATATATATTGTATCAAAGTGTATATATCTATTGTATTAAAGTGTACATATCTATCGTATCAAAGTGTACATATCTATTGTATCAAAGTGTACATATCTATTGTACCAAAGTGTACATATCTATTGTATCAAAGTGTACATATCTATTGTATCAAAGTGTACATATCTATTGTATCAAAGTGTACATATCTATTGTATCAAAGTGTACATATCTATTGTATCAAAGTGTACATATCTATTGTATCAAAGTGTACATATCTATTGTATCAAAGTGTACATATCTATTGTATCAAAGTGTACATATATATTGTATCAAAGTGTACATATCTATTGTATCAAAGTGTACATATCTATGTATCAAAGTATATTGTCAAAGTGATTTATGTACACAATGTAAAATTTTATGCTTTAAAATAAATATATCGATTCAATGTTTACGGAAATAAGTTTTCATTATAAAAATTGTAAAGTAAAGTGAAGTCACAGAAAATTCAATTTCATTTATATTATACTGAACCAATTAATTATAATATGGTAGGGAATAAAGATAATATTTCATAACCTATTGCAAACATAAGAAAATCCCATATTTTATTATGTTTCAATTTTTCTTTCATTCCAGGAACATGGCTTGTTTTATTATCAATAGTTGTATAACTAAATTTTATATTATTACACAATAATAAGGGAAAAAAACAGTTACAAATAAATATTACTTTAGTTTCTTTTAATTGAAATATTTAAATTATATTAATTTAAATCATTTGTTATTAAATAGGTTGGATACAAATTTATGAAACAAAACAAAACTTAAAAAGACTTATAATTCATGACATTGTAAGAATGTTCTTGAAGTATTAAATAAAAAAACAAGTCTGGTTTATGGTTTCATTAAAATATTATTTTTAAAAAATGAATTCATTTTAGCATTATAAATATGTCATTTGAGTGTTAAATATAAGATTACATTGATAAAATATAACATTATATTGGTGTCAGCTTAAGTTATGTTGATAAAATAATGCACATTTTAAAGAAATAATTTTTACTTACATTTAAATAGTTGGAAAAAATGAGACACAATATATCTAAGGTTACAAAAATCTTTAAGATATTTTTAAAGATAAAAAAAATATCCATTTTCTCCAGTACTTGTTACAAAACTAGAAAAAATGAATTTATTAAACGATATTCTATCAATTTTTATTATACTTAATTGTTGTGACTTTGATAACTCTATACTTCAATACTTGTCAATTGTCTATAACTTATAACTAAAGGCAATATCAATAGTCTCAAAAGGCTATATCGTGTAGACTACAGCGTTTATGTATTAAATATACTCTTTAAAACTTTATTTATATGATTTTTAAATAGCTTTCATTATTGTTTTTATTTTAAAAGTAACACTGTCACAGACTTTGTATTCTTCACAGTAAATTAAATCACATTGTATGATTTCGACTCTAAGACTAGGTCAAGGTCGAGAGTCTCAGCAGAATGGTAGTAGCTATTACCGCATCAGAAATAGTAGCATAGTTAATACGTTTCGTTATTTGTGTGCAATTAATTAAAAGTATTTATAATATATTTAATATATTTAGTTTAAGTGATAAGCCTGTGTGTCAGCTTACAATCATGCGCGTCATGTATCCATAGTAACTAATGAAAATTAAGAATCAAATAATTTTTTTAAAAGAATGGATAGCGAAGTCAATAGTGCGCTCACCTCACAAGCTGAGGGGCGTGGGATGGATTCCAAGTTACAGACACTATATAAATGTTGATGAATGACTAACGCTAAGAAAGTCTCCGCTGACTTGGAGAGGGATGGGCGCTGCCAGCTCTATCAAGCCCGAGAATGTTCTAATGGAAACATTAGAACCCCTACGACTACGGGGTTATAACGACCAAGAGGTTATGGGACTAGAAAAAAATTAATAAATAAAAAATAAAATATATATATTGGAATTAATTTTTGGTTGTGGTTTTAATTAAAATTTTAAATGCTATGTTATGTTATTTTTTTTAAAGCAATATATTATATTAAGATATTTATACACTAAGGGAATTTATTACTATTACTAGCGTATCACTCGTAAAAAATGACGGAAGTTTTCAGCTGAAATCTATTTATTTGGAAAAAATGCACTTTTTTAGGGCGACTACGGCGCCGACCTTTTTCAAAAGCCCATCTAACTTGTCCTTGTTTGATCAATACGAAATATTAAACTTTCTGAAATGCACACAAAGTATTTTATAATAGGGGTTATAGGGCGCTTACGGCACCCCCTTTGTTTTTTTATTTTATAATTAACCATCATCAAATCCTCTTTTTACATTGTTCCCTTTTCCAAAATTAAAATATGAGCTAAAACAATGACGGCATATAATATTTTGTACAGTGCATCTGTTACGGTCAGATGTTGTGGTGTGGGGATGACTACGCATAAATGGGGTTGTGAACACTTGTCCTCGTGGAACGGGGGGGGCGGGTGAACTCAAGGTACGTGCAAGTTGTAATGAATTGACAGGACCACGGTCAAAGGGAGACATGGTGATTGACCCAGGGGCCAGTCAAAAACCAGTCGGACAAGACGGGGTATAAAATGGGTCACATTGTGTGTCGCTGTGAGATTTGTTAAGTTGCCAAGTAGCAGACAGGTGAAAGACGTACGATAGAGTGTGGAGTTTGTGAACGTAGTCCAATCCGGTCAAGCTGGGCCGAGGACTCTGGATGGTATGACCATCAACTGTAAACTGCCAATTGTACTGTACCATAAATATGTTCAAAGCTTCTGGATGTCATTAAACTTATGTTGAAAGAAAACAACCCAGCGTTGCTAAGTCTTTTACCCGTCTACGTGGTAAATATCTGTGGCTAAGGGGGAACCTCAACCCCTAGACAACGACTCCGCCACAGTGGGGGCCCCGTCGAAAAACCGAGCCAAGACGCTGTGCATCAAGACACGTCACTAAAGGAGAAACGACGAAAAACACATCAACGAACTGGCCGTACTAGCCATCCCGATAGCAAGATCATCACGAGAGCGTAGGGCTTACACCTCGTAACGACGAGACCAGGGGTGTTGAAGACAGCCGTTGCAGTGATGTTACAGACAGCCGTAGCAGTGATGTTACAGACAGCCGTAGCAGTGGTGTTACAGACAGCCGTTGCAGTGGTGTTACAGACAGCCGTTGCAGTGGTGTTGTAGACAGCCGTAGCAGTGGAATTGCAGACAGACGCAGAAAGGGAGGCCATACAGACTACACCCGGAAGAGCATCGGAGGAATAACGAACACTAACTTAGATAGTAACACAGAAGCTGACTACAGCCTGGACAACTTCGAGGTTACAACCTCAGTAATACGTGACAGTGAAGGCGGTGACTTTGTGACTCTCTCGCCTATGGATACTGATACTGCCCTGGTATAATGTGTTTTTCTTATGTATGGGTACTATTTGTGTGGTAATTTCTATCGTACAGGCAAGTACAACTTAATTTCTAATATTAAATTAGTATGTTTTAGATATTATATATTATATATTTGTATATGATGAATCCCCAAATTGTATTATTGAGATAGTAGTTTTGTAGATTGAGTATTGTTATATTGGGTCCCTAATACAAAACGATAGGAAGACGGTAGACGAATTTGAGATTGTGACCGTAGAGTAACTACTAATATAGAAACATCGACATGGAATTGCCTAATGTAGAAAAACTGAGACAAAGTGCCCGGGAGCTGGGATTTGAAGGGGAGGAGGCAAAGAGATGGGTTATAGAGGCGTACAAGAGGGAGGAAGATGAGGAAAGAGATAGAAAGAAGAGGGAGGAAGATGAGGAAAGAGGTAGAAAGAGGAGGGAGGAAGATGAGGAAAGAGGTAGAAAGAGGAGGGAGGAAGATGAGGAAAGAGAAAAACGGAAATTCAAAAGGGAGGAGGAGAGTAAAAGGTTGGAGCACATTAGGATAATGGAATTGAAAGCGAGGGAGGAAGAGACCCCGCGGGTAGAGGAAAAAAGCACAGGGAACTCGGGAAATAAACTACCAATGTTTGACGGGATAGGGGATAACTTAGAATTTTTTTTGGTACGATTCGAGGACGAAGCGAGACACAAGGAGTGGCCAGTGAAACATTGGGGGTATGAACTTAGAAAATTGATGCCACAACCGCTACTACCGGTGTGTTATGCGGGGAGTGGAAATGGAGTAGAGGCCTCATATGAGGAGGTGAAAACCGCCTTATCCAGGCATTTTGGGCTAACAGCCCAAGGATATCGAGAAAGGTTAGCAGGTGTTAGACCCAGAAAAGGAGAGGACATATTAGCTTACTCAAACAGAATTAGACACTACCTGACCAAGTGGATAGAGCTTTCAAAAACCGAGAAAACCTACGAGAAACTATTTGAGCTCACAGTAGTGGACAAGCTATTACAGACAGTAAGCGGGGGGGTTGTTGAGCACATATTAGAAAGGGGAAGTCTGGATTTAACATCGGTTATTAAAACGGGTGAGGGATACATAGCGGCACACCCAAGTGTGAAATTGACAAGGGATAGTGCACCACTCATAGGGAATCAGAGAGTCCAAGGTAGGAGGGAAGAAAGCCGAAGAGAAGACAATTATCAATGGAGGGGAACAGGCTACCAAACAAAAAGATGACAATCTAGGGGTTTTGCTGGGGTGGGAGAAGTTAATGGGGTTAAGGTTAAGGTTGTACGGGACACGGGTTGCGGAATCGTGGGGGTAAGGGAGTCTCTAGTTGATAAGGAGTGTGTGACAAACGAGACAGTCACTTGTATATTGTTTGATGGGGAGAGAAAGGTTTATAGGGTAGGATATATACATGTGAAATCACCGTATTTTACGGGAATGACAAAAGCTGCCCTACTAAAGAACCCACACGTTGACCTAAATATTGGAAATATCAAGGGAGCTACCATGGGAGACGGGTATAAAGGGGTAAGGCCAATACACAGGGGCAAAGGCTACAGCCCTGGGCCCAACACTACAATAAAACAAAACCACATTAATGCAAATTGGAATAAAGACAGCCATAGATTTACAAAAATAACTAAGGAGCATAGTTCGAAAGGGTACAAAATAGAAAACATCGGGACAGAAGTAGTAGCAGGGGCGGTAACGACGAGGGCACAGAAAAACAACCCAAAACAGTACAGTAGTACAGTGAAAAGACACCTCACGGAGTTTAATATACAGCCAGAGGATTACAAAAGATTACAAGCCGAAGACGTCACGTTAAGACGAATACACGAGCATGCGAAAAAAAGTAGTATGAAGGGGACGGAAAAGTCAGTATTTAAATACACGGGAGGACTACTCATGAGAGAGTATAATGACACACAAATCAACCCTAATATTAGTCAGGAACAATTGGTTGCACCGAAAGTATTAAGAAAAACCATATTGGAGATAGCCCACGATAATAGTTTATCTGCACACATGGGGATAGCTCGCACCAAGGAGCGAGTGCTAAAAGAATTCTGGTGGCCGGGTATAGCCAGTGACGTACGTCATCACTGTAGAACATGTGATGCATGCCAAAAAGTAAAAAAAAGCGCCGGAGGGATTGCCCCGTTAGGAGACATGGAACTAATAACAAAAACATGGAGTAAGGTTGCTGTCGACCTTATCGGACCAATAATACCTACATCACGGAAAGGTTATAAGTATATTCTCACACTGGTGGACACAGCGACCAGATGGCCAGAGGCTAAACCATTAAAAAAGATTGACGCCGAGGAAATACAGGAAGCACTTTTCGGCATATTTACGACAATGGGCTTACCGGATGAAATTTTATCAGACAACGGCACCCAATTTAGGTGTGACTTAATGGCCCAAGTTTGTAAGCTAATGGGAATCACCCAACGGTTCAGCACTCCTTTACACCCGCAGAGCAACGGAATGGTGGAAAGGTTTAATGGTACGCTCAAGACGTTACTTATCAAAGCATCATTGGAACAACCGAAAGACTGGGAAGACCACGTACAAGGGATACTATTCGCTTATCGGGAGGGGAAGCATGAATCAACAGGGTTTTCACCATTCGAACTAATGTTCGGACGCAAAGTAAGAGGGCCCATAAATATCCTGAGAAATATTTTCGATGGGAGTAATGAAAGGATAGAGGGACAAAAGCCACACGAATACCTCAATAAATTAAGAGATCGATTACGAGTAAGTGGCACACAGGCGAGTAAAAACTTGAAAGCAGCAAAAGAAAAACAAAAACTACTCTATGATCGTAGAGCCAGAAAACGAGAGATTCTTGTAGGAAGTCATGTGGTTGTGATGAAAGCGTCGGCGGGTAGTAAACTACAAAGATCCCGATGGCATGGACCATATAAGGTCATAGAAAAAGTAGGGGATTGTAATTATGTAATCCTGGAAAAGGGAAAAAGGAAAACATATCACATAAACTTGCTAGAGGAATATCATAGTAGGGAAGAATCAAGTCAAAAGCATACTGAGACATGTACCAATCACCCTATTACAAACAGCAGTGCGAAAAACGCGGCTTACGCCGTCGTTATAGAAGATAACGAGACAGAAAATGAAAGCAGAAACATTAGTTCGTTGCCAACACAGGCGAGCGGGGTTAAGGAATCGATGAAAGATGTAAGAATTAACCCCCACCTCAAAAAGTATGAAAGAGAACAAATAGAAAGGATACTAGATAAATACGCTAACGTTATAACTAACACACCAGGAAAATCCACTGTAGTAGCTCACTCTATTGAGTTAAACACAGAAAAACCAATCTGTCTGAGACCATATCCTATACCCTTTTCAGCAAAACAAGAGATAATTAAGGAAATTCGGCAAATGGAAGGGGAGGGCATTATAGAAAAGTCAACTTCACCCTACTCCTCGCCAATAGTCCTAGTTAAGAAAAAAGACGGTTCCACACGTTTCTGCATTGATTACAGGAAACTAAACGCTATAACGATAACAGACGCAGAACCAATACCCAATCAGGAAGATTTATTTATTCAATTAGGACAAGCTAAGTATTTCTCAAAAATTGACTTAGTGAAAGGTTATTGGCAATTACCGGTAGAAATAAACTCGAGGAAATATACTGCTTTTCAAACTGACTTGGGATTGTATCAGTTTAAATACATGCCATTTGGGCTGTGTAACGCACCAGCGACATTCGCACGAGGCATGCGTCGAGTCTTAGGTGATCAAAAAAACGTGGTCAGTTTTTTTGATGACATTTGCGTGTTTGGAAGATCCATAACAGAACATAATCATACATTGGATCAGGTACTAAACAGATTGAAAACTGCGGGGTTGACAGCTAGGCCAACAAAAATGGAAATCGGGTTTTCAGAAATAGAGTTTCTGGGTCATATAGTCGGAGGAGGTACACAGAGACCTAACGCCAGTATAACAAGTAAAATATTAAATATCAAACCTCCGAACACCAAGAAACAAGTGAGGAGCTTATTGGGGCTGATCAGTTATTATAGAAAATTTGTTCCGGATTTCGCAGATATATCGGCCAGTCTATCAGATCTAACAAAGAAAGGAAAACCAGAAAAAGTACAATGGACTAGCACATGTAGAGAAGCACTAGAAAAGATCCAAAAGGCTCTATCTACACAACCAATCCTTATACTGCCAGAGATAAATCATGAGTTTGTAATCAGAACAGACGCGAGCGAGTCCGCTATAGGGGGATGCTTAATGCAAGAACGGGAGGGATTATTACACCCGATAGCGTACGTAAGCAGGAAACTATTATCCCGGGAGACCCGATACTCAGTAATTGAAAAGGAATGTTTGGGGGTAGTATGGACGATTACAAAATTCTCAAGATACCTTTTTGGTAATCACTTTACTATCGAGACGGACCACAAACCATTGACGGTGTTACAGACATCCAAGAGCATTAATAACCGCGTGGCACGATGGGCGTTAACATTACAAGAATACAAATTTACTATCAGACCGATCCCAGGGGCTGATAATACATTGGCTGACGTACTTAGCAGACAGTGGTAGTGGGACAGACAAAAGACTGATAGAAAATCACGGTCCCACTAATCCCACTAAGACTACCAGTATACTGACAGATTTTGTAGGGTTGAGTACAAGAATGATCAAAATAGCTAATAATTAAGCCTGGGACAATGACAAATGATTGTAGTTTCCCAAATTTTAGGGTACGCTCTTGGTAATGCTAATAAGAGTCGTTTCTTGTTTAGAATGGGAAATATACGAAATGTTCCACCATCAAAAACAATGACTATGATTTTTGATGCATACATTGAATTTACACGGAATTGGTATTGTGTCTTCTATGATGATGATAATTTGTTGAAAATTATGATGACTAATGATAATATTGTTGGGATTGAAGTTGGGGTCTGAGTGACCTTGTACCAGTATCATTGTGAAATGAAATAAAGTGGTTCGTATGTTCATGACAAATGTGTTGATCATATAAGAAATTTTGTGCACTGGAGACCTCAGTCCAAATTTTATGATAAGAGATGTTGTTATGATGATAATGTTTTGATTAGGATGATGAGGCTGCTATTTGTTGATAACTATGAGGAGTTATGATACTGTATTTTTGTATTTACTTGGGGGGTCTGAGCGACCATTTCCCAGTATTACTATTATATGAATTGATAAGACAATTCTTAGGTGCACGACACATTTTGATTATGTAAGCACAACATGTTTGGAGCCCTCGGGCATTTGGTATAACATTGATAATATGTATTTATTATATGTTATGATGATGAAATTTTTGATTCATGAAAATTTTGCCGATGACTATGTTATGATTATGAATATGATAATTTGTAACCCATTAACTGGTGGTTATAACTGGTCCCAGTAGGGGGGACGATAAATATACATACGAGATCCCGCTATGGGGACAGAAAACATACATAACATGTCCCATAAAGATACAGATGCAAGTATTAATGAAAAGGGACAGAAAATTGGGTGGATAGTGATTGTTGTGACACATGATTAGCAATTAAACCATTGAAGCATGACATTCAATGTTTGTGAGACATGTTGAGCAATTAAGTCACTGAACCATGACTTTCTTCGCTTGTAAAACATGGGGATCATCTAAATCATTGAACCATGAGATTCTTTGCTTGTGAAACATGGGTATCATTTAAGTCATTTAACCATACCAAGATTTTTTTTGTATGTGAAGAATATTAATACTTCAAATGTGACAAAAAATTTTTTTTAGTATATTGATGTATATATATCGTTATCATTTTGAGTAATAATAACCTTTGCTACCCTCGAAAGCGAGGTAGTATAGGACTAGACTCGTACGCAGGTACGAAAACCGGGTAGTTCCACAATGTAAATAAAACGATTCCTTATTATGTATTTGGGAATATACACCAGCTATTGTGAACTAATATTTTTTTTGGAAGCTAGCATATTACTGGTGAAAATTCTGTATATAGTGCACATTGCAATTGTTGAATATTGTTAAAATAACTATATATTAATGAAATACCTGTGTGTGTAAGAATGGGATATATTATTAGTAGATCATGACACACCAAAACCTCAAGACCTTATGTTTATAAACTCGCGACATTCTTGCTAAGGTCGCTCGTGAGGAGGGGGGTGTTACGGTCAGATGTTGTGGTGTGGGGATGACTACGCATAAATGGGGTTGTGAACACTTGTCCTCGTGGAACGGGGGGGGGCGGGTGAACTCAAGGTACGTGCAAGTTGTAATGAATTGACAGGACCACGGTCAAAGGGAGACATGGTGATTGACCCAGGGGCCAGTCAAAAACCAGTCGGACAAGACGGGGTATAAAATGGGTCACATTGTGTGTCGCTGTGAGATTTGTTAAGTTGCCAAGTAGCAGACAGGTGAAAGACGTACGATAGAGTGTGGAGTTTGTGAACGTAGTCCAATCCGGTCAAGCTGGGCCGAGGACTCTGGATGGTATGACCATCAACTGTAAACTGCCAATTGTACTGTACCATAAATATGTTCAAAGCTTCTGGATGTCATTAAACTTATGTTGAAAGAAAACAACCCAGCGTTGCTAAGTCTTTCACCCGTCTACGTGGTAAATATCTGTGGCTAAGGGGGAACCTCAACCCCTAGACAACGACTCCGCCACAGCATCTTTAATTTGCACACATTTTGGTGCATTGGTGCAGTAATTTGGTGCGCTGCTTTCTAAAATTAGTAGGCCTAGCGTCACGGACAGACGTGACATTGCAAATTATATTGTATAATAATTTTAGATCACATTATTCAAATGTTCGTTCGATTACTCTTAAAAATAATTAATTTTAAAAAAAATTATTTGTTTTAAAATAATTGATATAGAACTAAAATTGTTACAATAATTTGAATAATTGTCTATTAAAAAAAATGTTTTTTATACTTTAAAATGCATAAATTTGTTTTAATGAAAGGTTGAATTTTAATTACTAAAATTTCGTAGTTTTAGTATTTAAGTATTGATATGGCCCATCTTTTAAATAAATATTGCAGATGACAGACGAATCTTTTGATCAGTCCAAGGAAGATATTCACTAGCTGACATAACTTGAAACTCTTTTGAGCATACTTAGCGTTTTTATTTAATTTTAACTGAGCAAATGTCTAACAATGTGTACATACAATTTTTATTTCTTTTAAATAATTGATTAGCGTAATTGTAAAAATTATTAAAATTTGACATCTGTCTGAACAGTTTCTGCTAAAACTAGCTAAATTTAATAACACAGCCTTTTCTCGTGCGCTTATGTACTCACATTGTCGATAAATGGGACACATATGAACAAGGGTCTATCAAATAAAATGTATTTTTTTAATCGAACATGAAAAAAGTACACATTTTAAAAAATTAATTTAATTTTTTGGGGGCAAATTTTTAGAATTGTTTTATTCTTTTTTTTTCTATTTTCAGTATGCTAACACTAAATCATGTCTGGTAACAGAAAATCTCAATGAGTTTCAAAACAATGGTAAAATGTTGCTACAAATAACTTTAAATATATTTCTTTTTAATATAAATTTCTTATAGAATTTCCTTACAATTTTCCTAGAAGAGAGAGAGAGAGAGAGAGAGAGAGAGAGATAGAAGGAGGAAGCGAGAGCGTTTATCAGAAATAGAAAGATAAAGGTACAGTATGCGTCAGAGAGAGAGAGAGAGAGAGAGCGTCGAAGAGAGAAAAAGAGAGCGAAAGAGATGGAGAGAGTGAGAGAGCGATAAAACATCAAAAGAGAGAGTTAAAGAGAAAGGACAGGGAAAAAAAGGAGAGAGCGAGAAAGCGTCCTAATAAAATATATAATGTGTCAGAGAGTAAAAGAGAGACATAGACAGCGACAAAGAGACCAACAGAGGGAGAGAGAGGCAGAATAAAACTGATATAGATATAGCATATGACAGAAAAATAGAAAGAAATATTTAGAATACAAGAGTTAATTTAGAATTGATTTTATTAATATATCAAATAACTACCTTATTCAGAATATTGCCAAGAGTACATCCACAGTGAATTTGACATACATGACGGACAACCAGATGTCAAAGATGGCAGCTGTGACAAGAAAGATCAATCAAGTTTTTGCTCAGGTAATATTATGTTGATATAAATTTGATTGATGTACAACATATAATGAAAACTTTCTTGAACATTTTCAATTATCCCAATTGAATTGAAATAGAGAGAGAGAGAGAGAGAGAGAGAGAGAGAGAGAAAGAGAGAGAGAGAGAGAAAGAAAAGGAGAGAGAAAGACGTGTGAGGAAGACATGAATCATTATAATATTTTCTTATTATAAATATAACATATTTGATTTAAATCATAATTAGATCATCTTAAAGAACAAAGCCAAGTAAAAAATAAACCAGATGACACTCAAGAAGATGACACAGATGACAGTCAGGTTGCTGAGCCAAATTTCAAATGCAACAAGAAGGATCTTTCAGATATTTTCTGTGGTAAATCTACTTTTATATATTTGTTGATATATAACAATTCAACAGTTTAATTTGAACGGCTATCATTGTTGTATCCAACATTCTATATCCACGTTTATTGGATGTTGATATATAACAACACAACAGTTTAATTTCAACGGCTATCATTGTTGTATCCAACATTCTATATCCACATTATTGGATGTTGATATATAACAATACAACAGTTTGATTTCAACGGCTATCATTGTTGTATCCAACATTCTATATCCACCTTTATTGGATGTTGATATAATTTTTAACATTTTACTTTTTTTACTTTTTCTATGATTTAAACAAAAATGTCTCATAATTCATAATAGAAATTAATCTTTGAATCTATTGAAATGAAATGATAGACTAAATGAAATCTACTTCAATAGAGATAATAAAAGAGAGACAGGTGTAACACATGGACTAAAATGTACTTTTTTTGATGACCTTGTCAGGTACACATGAAACCCAGGTGTCAGAAGGAGGAGAAGCAGATCTACACAAACATTACAACAGCTGTGAGAAGAATCCAGGTCACACAAATTTTGTACCTGTCAACGATTTTAACATCAATCACCTGCCTGAAGGTTACCATAACAACCTCGTAGTTGAGTGCATCAAAGTTGTATCTGACCTCACTGTCAGGGTAGCTGTTAAAATGACCAGTACAGAAAGACCAGAGTTTTGGCCAAAAACCAAACAACCATATGCATTTTATAACATGAGAGGAAGTGACGTCATGAGAGTAGGGACTGGCATGGTGAGGAGTGTAAAAATTGAATACAGCCAGTGGACACTTTGTCAATGTCAATGTCACAAGTGTCAACACTCGGATACCTCCAGCACAGTGTGGGGGGTGGTAAGGATGAACACGGCCACACACGTGGTGTTTGATGACCTTGAGGCCACACACACCACGTGTAGATTGTTCTATGATGGACAAGATAGTCCACTGGTCACTCTTGATGGCTGGTCGGTGGATGTGGCAAACATTGAGGAAGACTGGTGTGAGTTGACATGTGTGACATGTGACGTAGATTTACTGAACAAACTGTACAAGATGGTGGACCACTGGTTTGATCTAAGGAAGAAAGTAAACAACAAATACAAGAGACGTGGAGATAAGTTGATATGGATAGTATCACATCCACATGGATGTCCTAAACAGATATCTGTAGGACACATGATAGACAGGTACAAGGTGAGTGAACGTAGGACCAAGTACACGTACACAACATGTACATGTCCAGGCAGTAGTGGGGCTTATGTCCACCCACTGGGATATGATAGTGGCTGGTCGTATTACCAACATGTCCACTGTGGTGTCAACTGTGAGGAAAGAAATTTTAGTGGTGCTGGTTGGGACATGAGCTAATATTTGTAATGTAACCAATGTTATAATATTTTACATACTTTATAAAAACTTGTATCAACTGTTGATAGTTGTAATACACAACACCCTCTACCACGCCCCATGTACACCACAACACCACGCCCAATGTACGCCACGACACCACGCCCAATGTACACCCCAACACCACGCCCCATGTACACCACAACACCACGCCCCATGTACACCACAACACCACGCCCCATGTACACCCAAACACCACGACACATTTACACCACAACACCACGACACATTTACACCACAACACCACCACACCACGCCCAATGTACACCCCAACACCACGCCCCATGTACACCACAACAGCAGGACACATTTACACCACAACACCACTACACATTTACACCACAACACCACGACACCACGCCCAATGTACACCCCCAACACCACGCCCCATGTACACCACAACACCACGCCCATGTACACCACAACACCACGCCCCATGTACATTTCAAAACCACGATACATTTACACCACAACACCACGACACCACGCCAATGTACACCCCAACACCACGCCCCATGTACACCACAACACCACGCCCCATATACACCACAACACCACGACACATTTACACCACAACACCACGACACCACGCCCAATGTACACCCTAACACCACGCCCATTGTACACCACAACACCACGTCCCATGTACACCACAACACCACGTCTCATGTACACCACAACACCACGACATATTTACACCACAACACCACGACACATTTACACCACAACAACACGACACATTTACACCACAACAACACGACACATTTACACCACAACAACACGACACATTTACACCACAACAACACGACACATTTACACCACAACAACACGACACATTTACACCACAACAGCACGACACATTTACACCACAACAACACGACACATTTACACCACAACAACACGACACATTTACACCACAACAACACGACACATTTACACCACAACAACACGACACCACGCCCAATGTACACCCCAACACCACGCCCCATGTACACCACAACACCACGCCCCATGTACACCACAACACCACGACACATTTACACCACAACACCACGACACCACACCCAATGTACACTACCAACACCACGCCAAATGTACACCACAACACCATGCCCCATGTTTACCACAACACCACGCCCCATGTAAACCACAACACCACGCCTCATGTACACCACAGCACCACTCCCCATGTACACAACAACAACAAGCCCCATTTACACCACAACACCACGCCCCATGTACACCACAACACCACACCCCATGTACACCACAACACCACGACACATTTACACCACAACATGTACACCAAAACACCAAGCCCCATGTACACCACAACACCACGCCCCATGGGGGCTCTAACCACCAGTGGCGGCACCCTACCTCCCACATTCCCATGTTTTTATGAATTATTACTAGAAAATGTTTTTATTGTTTACATTTTGACATGATACATATTGATATCAAATGGACACTTTTTTAATAAAGCTTGACCATTACCACATTTAATGCATCCATCTCACTACCTTTGTCAGCACCCTCAACAATAAAGTCGGCATCGCTAACATCAGTGTCGGATCCCTTACCCTTAATTTACCCATTTCATGTACATATAACCTGTTAATAATATCAACTAAATATTCTGTTTAAAAATCCATTAAAAAAATAACTTGTAACTAATGTTAATGACTGTAAAATACAACATAGTCTATCAGGCCCCATGTACGCCCCCAGTCTATCACGCCTCATGTGCGCCCCAGTACCAGTATTTCAAACCCGCCTCCAACTATGACATTTTTTGTTAATAAAACATAGTCACATACAATTATTAATCAATTTTTTAAAAATAAATCATCGACTATTTAAATAACTTGTTTCTTGTCATTGATGGCAGCCACTTTAACGCCCCATGTGCTCCTCATCTTAATTTTTGGCACCCCTGTCTCCAACACTTCCGTCTATTGAATTAATAAAACTATATCTTTTGTTCTCTATATAAACTTAATCATGTTTTGAAAGTTGTATTAGACTCTAATACATCAAATTATCAACACGCCTCGTGTACACTCTCACCTTCCATATCAGCACCCACACCACCAACAACACGCCTCATGTACACTCTCACCTTCCATATCGGCACCCACACCACCAACAACACGCCTCGTGTACACTCTCACCTTCCATATCAGCACCCACACCACCAACAACACGCCTCGTGTACACTCTCACCCTATATCGGTACACACCACAAACAACACACCTAATGTACACTCTCGCCTTCCATATAGGCACCCACACCACCAACAACACGCCTGATGTACACTCTCACCTTCCATATCTGCACCCAAACAACCAACATCACGCCTCATGTACACTCTCACCTTCCATATCAGTACCCACACCACCAACAACACGCCTCATGTACACTCTCACCTTCCATATCGGCACCCACACCACCAACAACACGCCTCATGTACACTCTCACCTGCCATATCGGCACCCACACCACCAACAACACGACTCATGTACACTCTCACCTTCCATATCGGCACCCACACCACCAACAACACGCCTCATGTACACTCTCAACTGCCATATCGGCACCCACACCACCAACAACACGCCTCATGTACACTCTCACCTTCCATATCGGCACCCACACCACCAACAACACGCCTCATTTACACTCTCACCTTCCATATCGGCACCCACACCACCAACAACACGCCTCATGTACACTCTCACCTTTAATATCGGCAGCCACACCACCAACAATACGCCTCATGTACACTCTCACCTTCCATATCGCACCCACACCACCAACAACACGCCTCATGTACACTCTCACCTTCCATATCGGCACTCACACCACCAACAACACGCCTCATGTACACTCTCACCTTCCATATTGGCACCCACACCACCAACATCGCGCCTCATGTACACTCTCATCTTCCATATCGACACCCACACCACCAACAACACGCCTCATGTACACTCTCACCTTTCATATCGGCACCATTACCACCAACAACACGCCTCATGTACATTCTCACCTTCCATATCGGCACCCACACCACCAACAACACGCCTCATATACACTCCCACCTTCCATATCGGCACCCACACCACCAACAAAAATGTAACATCTTGTAATGATATTAGAATTTCTTGTTATATTTTAATAATTTCCTTTCTTTTACATTTGGACATTGTTGTATATTAAGTTAAATTTAATATTTAATTCTATAAAAGTATCAAATACGTTAGTATTTTAAACAGTTTATTTTATTGATTACCATTTTAGTGTGTCTAATTTTATAAAACAAAACAAACATATAAAAAATGAATTGTTTAACTGTTTTATGTTATTATTGTTTGTTTGTTTATGTTTATTTATAAATGTATTTACATAAACGGACATGTTTGTTGATATGACAATATGTGGGAGGCGTGCTTTATTGTGGTGTGTGGGAACATGAGGATGATATAGAAAAAAAAACAAATTATTTCAAATGTAACATTAGTGGTGATTGCACTTCTCAAAAAAAGAGGGATTGGTACCTCTAGTTTTAACATTAGCTGTAACAGTTATCTAGTTTTAACATTAGCTGTAACAGTTATCTAGTTTTAACATTAGCTGTAACAGTTATCTAGTTTTAACATTAGCTGTAACAGTTATCTAGTTTTAACATTAGCTGTAACAGTTATCTAGTTTTAACATTAGCTGTAACAGTTATCTAGTTTTAACATTAGCTGTAACAATTATCTAGTTTTAACATTAGCTGTAATAGTTATCTAGTTTTAACATTAGCTGTAACAGTTATCTAGTTTTAACATTAGCTGTAACAGTTATCTAGTTTTAACATTAGCTGTAACAGTTATCTAGTTTTAACATTAGTTGTAACAGTTATCTAGTTTTAACATTAGCTGTAATAGTTATCTAGTTTTAACATTAGCTGTAACAGTTATCTTGTTTTAACAATAGCTGTAACAGCTATCTTGCTTACATTTGACTAGTATCACAAATATACAAAACTCCAGTTGAAAAACTCAATTGTAAGTCTAAGATATGTAGGTGATCGTATAATACATTTACATTTATCTCAAAAAATCTATAAACAAATTCATACGTTATACAAAATTTCTTTATAAAACGTACAAAAAACGTAACACCATAATGTTATCACTAACTTAAAAACCGGAGGATAGAAAACACAGTGGAAAGTAGTAATAATACATGAGCTATTAAATTCAAATTGGAAAATACAACACATAAACATTTTAATATAACACTTTGATAGAAAATAGGGATGAAAATTACTTACCTTGTTTTATATGGAAGGGAAAAAAATACTTATACAATTTCTCGTTCTTCCCGTCTTGCATGGCTTATCTATATAAACCATAAAAACTAGGGCTTCTTATTGATTAATTTAAATTTAATCGTTTAACTTTTGAAAAATTTTCGATTAATTAATCGATAATTTCGATTAAAGCCAAAAATAGAAATTTATGACGTCATTAAACTGAACATTTCTCACGGACATTGAAAATTAAGAATATTTTGAACTAAATTTTATGACAATGTGATGATACTTGATCGGATGTTTGTGCTGAAGGTGGTACGTCAGCGATGTATTTGATCCTTTAAAAGAGAATTGTTTATGGCAGTGAACACAGTAAACTTTTTCACCATCTTTGATTTTGCCATGCGCAGTTTGCTTAAAAACAAAATTTTTGCTCAACTTTCTAGTTATATGTTTAAATTTAACTGCGCAGATGCTGTCAGCCATTTTTTAGTTGACGTCTGCCGGTCCACATAAAGTAATAAAATAAATAACATTATTACGCGGTAGAAGTTTATACGTAAAAAAATATATAAATTATTATTAATTATTAATATTTAATTGTTTATTATAAAAAAATTTAAAATATTTTAAATATTTTCTTTAATTTTAATCAAATTTTGTTTGGATTAAAATAACTTTAATCGATAAAAAATTTTAACGATTAATCGAGAAATTAATCGTTAATTTCCGCAGCCCTATTAAAAACGTATACAATTTCTCGTTCTTCCCGTCTTGCATTGCTTATCTATATAAAATATAAAACATAGAAACCAACACGTTAACAAAATTCAAACTTTTATAAAATGTAAGTTTAAACACAAAAGGATGTTATTGTATTGCATACGTCCTTAAAAAATAACAGCATCTCTCCTGTGATTTTTCTGTCCACATCCAGTCCATCTCTTTTATCTGATTCCTAGTTTATACTTTATTGTTCCTAATCTCAGTGGCTATTTGTGTTGTTTTACCAGTCTCATACATCGTGCGTACATTCCATGCTCCAATGACGGTGGTGGTCCTGGTAGAGATTATGGACGTCGGCCCAATAGCTTCAACTTTCTGAATTTCACTGCTTGGCGTCATGCATTTCTATGTATAAATTCCACATAACTTCACGGGCTTTTTAAAACCAATATCTTTGTTTGTTTTTTAACAATAAATAATTATGGACTTGTCTCTTTATTTGTCGTCTTGACTGAAAAAATAAGCAAGAAAATTAATTAACATTTTTCTTAGTTCAAAAAAGGGCTCGATCGTCTCGCCTGGACTGCCGTACTGAGGCCAGAGAGAGTCACAGGTTCTGGCCTAGGTACTGGCAAGGCCCTCGGGGCATTGTGCTAGCCACACATTCCGCTGCTTGTTAGTGGTGGCTCAATGAAACTTGTGAACGCTACTTCACATGCCCCATAGACCGGCATGGTCTGAAAAGAGGGTTATTATTATTATTATTATTATTATTATTATTTCTTAGTTCAGTTATATGGGTCATAATCTGCCCGCAGGTTTATTCGGACACGAGTGAGGAAAAAATAAAACAACAAACATACAAACAGGCATCTTTTGAACTGACAAATTTTTAATTCAATTTATTTCCCCCCTGCCACTTTTAAAGTAAATAAGTTACATATAATAAAAAAATTGTTGTAACTTTAACACGAGTTTTTGTTTTTAACCATTAAATTTTTCACACAAAAAAGAAAGAAAGTCATTATTTTTTTAATCTAAAATAGATTATTTCAAAAAAATATTTTACATTTCAACCAATCCACAATGTTGGTGTCAAGGTATGAGGATCATTAGTCACAAATGTCGATGTCAAAGAATGAGAATCACTGGTCACAAATGTCAATGTCAAGGTATGAGAATCACTGGTCACATCTCGGCGTCCAGGTAAAGTGTTACATAGGTGGCATGTGTCACAATGTGGTATGTTGGCTAAAATGTTACATAGCTATAGGTGGCCTGTGTCACAACGTGGTATGTTTGCTAAAATGTTACATAGCTATAGGTAACCTGTGTCACAATGTGGTATGTTGGCTAAAATGTTACATAGCTACACAATGTTGATTGTAATTCATTTAATGTCTCTTTTTGTTCCGTTAGTTCCTTGTCTTTGTCGAACAATGCAGCTTTTAGCCTGTCCACAAGGCTAAGGTTGTCTGCCAGTTCGTAGTTTAAGAAATCTATTTCTTTCTTATTTTCCGTTTCACGGTTTTTAAGGAACCTAATTTCCTTTTCTTTTTTGTCAGATTATTCATATTTCCTTATGTATTGTTTTCTGTTCTTAGGGAAATTCTCATGAAATTCACTAACTGTATGACTCTTGTGCTTGTGACCACCCTGGATCATGTTTTCCTTTTAATATCTTACGATATTGACCGTTTTTTTGGGATTGTCGTGTCTATAATATTTAAACTGGCCAGCTGATGAGTCCGCCACCCTATAAACTTCTTCCGTTAGGTACGGATCTTCACAATATATGCTGGCTATTCCATAGAGTTCTTCCTCACAATTACTAACGTCATGTTCGTAGTCTTCTGTCTCTTTTGTTAAATACGCGTCCTTGCAATATATGCTAGCTAACCCATACACTTCATCCTGACCGTTACTCTCGTTACTTTTTAAAGCTCCATGTTTTATTCTCCGTTTTCTTCTTTTCTCTTCATTATTTTCCAACAATTGCTTCTGTCTCTTTTCGTAATGTCTCAGTTTCTTTTCATATTTTTTCTGTCGCTGTCTCTGTTTCTCTTCGTTTTGTCTCAGTGATTCTTCATCGCGTTTCTGCCACTTTAACCGTACTTCTTCAATTTTGTTTACCCACCATCTATCCTTGTCCGCCATTATTTTATCTGTCTCTTATATTTTGTTTTTAAGTCTAGCTTCCATGTTACTCTTAATATCTTAACCGATAAATCTTCTATGTTATCAGTACTTTACAATTTTAACAAGCTTTAATTAAAAAATTAATTTGTACTTGCCTGTATTGATAGACATTAGCACTCACACATAGTAACTATACATAAACGAAAATCACCTTCCACTCTCAATATCCATACATGAGAAAAATTCACAAAGTCACCAAACTTGCAGTTTCACTGTCACATAGTAATGTTATTCTCAAACATTGTTTATCTCCTCGAGCTTGTCCTGAATCGAATAATAAGGTACTTCTGGAACGCGACCTCCAGGGACTGTTTGTATATCCTTCTTCTTCTGTTCTGGTTTCGTTGTAACCTCCACTGTTACGACTGACTGCAACTTAACTGCTACGGCTGTATGCAGAGTTGGTCTCTGGTTAGCGATGTTTGTCGACTTTTAAGACGGATACAGCGTGTATCCAAAACGCTGCACTGCCAAGTACGGACTTTTCTGCAACATACAGCTGCGCTGATGTGACTCCGTCAAATCTCTCAAAGCACTTCTTGTACTTCTTGGCGGTGCCTGGCAATCCTGAGACTATTTTTTCGTCGGACGGGCCCCCATGTCGGGTCTCGATGTTACAGGGATTGCCTTGCTCTCCCGCTTGCACTCAGTTTACCAATAAATGACACCATGATATAGACTTCAAATGTTTATTAAACTGTACAAAACCCTGGGCGTTCGTCATCGAACCCCAGCACCTATAACTTGAACAATTCTGGTTCACTAGTCAAACATCTCTACAGTCTCCCAGACTGCTATCTAATGTACATGATATGATTAGGCTCTACACACACTCAGTACACCATCTCAAAATGTGTGTAAGTCCCCCCGGTCCATACCCGACCGCTCTGGGGCGACATTCAAATCTCAACTGCTACAACTGACCATCTTGCCTGACCGGTCTGTACTTCTCTGTCACAACTGGTATCGACTGACCCTCGAATGTCCTCTGATCACACTCACGTCATCAGAGTTCACTAAAACATTATCCCCCAGGAACCCGTGTTCACTCAGTCAACACCATTCACCAACAGTGATTATCATACCCCTGGCAGTGGATCATTGTACAAAGTACAGAAAATCTAGGATTACTATATAAATTTAATATAAAACTTAGTTTATTGTCTGAAATAATGGATTTCTGCTCACAGTAGCATACTACATACTGCATATATTGTATATTAAATGGTGTATTATAAAATATAGTCTTTTAAATTGTGGAATACTGCAAATAGAAATGGTGAAGAACAGAACAGAATATAGTCTATAAAAAGTTCAGTTTTGATTACAGTCTTTGAAATAATGAAGTATTAAATATAGTATATGAAATGGGGCCTAACGCATATAATTAAAATAATTGTAGACAGCACCATATGGTCAATAAAATACTGGACTCATTCTAGTTTTATAAACTATTGGTTGTTAGCAATGAAACAAAATAGTACCCGTTGGTGATACAAGAAAGCGACAAGCCGTGTAGCAATATTTTAATTTGTGCTCACAATTTATTAGTTAATGTATTTTAATTAGGGCTGTTAACGATTAATTTAAATCTAATCGTTAACTTTTGAAAAGTTAACGATTAATAAATCGTTATTTTCGATTAAAGCCAAAAATTAAAATTTATAATGTCAAAAGTAATACTTATTAAATGTTCTTGTTGAAAATCTAAATAACACTGGAATGTCTCCTTTATATGTCATCATTTAACAAACTACGCAAAAAGACAAGGGTGTTGACATTATTTGGTCCAAGTGATGAGCGGGTCTAATTGACAATATAACCAGCAGAGCTGAACAATCATTCACATGAAACTGAGGTAACTAGTATGCACAAAAAGGTCTTTGCAAGGAATGACATTATCGGATATCGGTGTTCATTAGGTTTACAACATTGTAGAGGGTTAATGGATTCAGGAACTTTTGTCTGCATTTGTAACGAAGTAATTCATCAGAAGAGCTGTCGTCATTTTCTGTCTCTGAGTCAGACTCCATTACATCCATATTAGCTTAGGGTTCGTCCATAAAGTACGTCACGCTATTTTTGACCATTTTAAACTCCCCCCCCCCTGTCACAAATCTCGGACCCCCCCCCCTCCAAGTACGTCACACTTTCGAACAAAAATATTTTTATTAACAAAATAATTAAAATTTAATATAAAACACCGTGACGTCACACATGGCCGGGACCCCCTCCCCCTGTTACAAACTGTCAAACTTTCTTACACCCCTCCCCCCCCATCTGAAGCGTGTCGTACTTTATGGACGGCCCCTTATCTTATATTATCTTATCTGTTGCAGAAGCTCCTTCCATACATAAGGTTATTGCGTCCTTCGCTTATCTATGGTTTTTGTTTAGTCCTGCATTCCTATTAGAGTTTTAAATGTTGATAAAGTGTTGGTTTTCCTGGATTCTTCTGGCAACCCATTCCACGCCCGAATTCCGAATGGAAGAACGAAAACTCGTGTTTTTTCTTGCATACGGAATAAAAAGGGTGTTTTTATCAATATAACGTAAAACTGCATGTAAACAAGTATTACTTATTGCCAAGTCGTAAAATATTATTTAAGTGATAAATAATAAGATGTAAATGACAGTAGGAAATACATCTCATGCTACTGTAATTTTGCTTGGTGTTATTGTTGAACTTTCATAATAAAGTAAAGTGGAGTTTCTCAATTTTAAAAAATATAATCAGTTTACTCATTTCTGATTTTGTGGTGGTCAAGACCTTCTTGAATACGCTGCTAACATAGTTTATTATATCATTGAATATTGTACAAGATATTGGTGCATATTAAGATAATATACGCTGCTAACATAGTTTATTTATATCATTGACTATTGTGCAAGATATTGGTGCATATTAAGATAATATACGCTGCTAACATAGTTTATTATATCATTGACTATTGTACAATATATTGGTGCATATTAAGATAATATACGCTGCTAACTTAGTTTATTATATCATTGACTATTGTGCAAGATATTGGTGCATATTAAGATAATATACGCTGCTAACATAGTTTATTATATCATTGACTATTGTACAATATATTGGTGCATATTAAGATAATATACGCTGCTAACTTAGTTTATTATATCATTGACTATTGTGCAAGATATTGGTGCATATTAAGATAATATACGCTGCTAACATAGTTTATTATATCATTGACTATTGTACAAGATATTGGTGCATATTAAGATAATATACGCTGCTAACTTAGTTTATTATATCATTGACTATTGTGCAAGATATTGGTGCATATTAAGATAATATACGCTGCTAACATAGTTTATTATATCATTGACTATTGTACAAGATATTGGTGCATATTAAGATAATATACGCTGCTAACATAGTTTATTATATCATTGACTATTGTACAAGATATTGGTGCATATTAAGATAATATACGCTGCTAACATAGTTTATTATATCATTGACTATTGTACAAGATATTGGTGCATATTAAGATAATATACGCTGCTAACATAGTTTATTATATCATTGACTATTGTACAAGATATTGGTGCATATTAAGATAATATACGCTGCTAACATAGTTTATTATATCATTGACTATTGTACAAGATATTGGTGCATATTAAGATAATATACGCTGCTAACATAGTTTATTATATCATTGAATATTGTACAAGATATTGGTGCATATTAAGATAATATACGCTGCTAACATAGTTTATTATATCATTGACTATTGTACAAGATATTGGTGCATATTAAGATAATATACGCTGCTAACATAGTTTATTATATCATTGACTATTGTACAAGATATTGGTGCATATTAAGATAATATACGCTGCTAACATAGTTTATTATATCATTGACTATAGTACAATATATTGGTGTATATTAAGATAATATACGCTGCTAACATAGTTTATTATATCATTGAATATTGTACAAGATATTGGTGCATATTAAGATAATATACGCTGCTAACATAGTTTATTATATCATTGACTATTGTACAAGATATTGGTGCATATTAAGATAATATACGCTGCTAACATAGTTTATTATATCATTGTCTATTGTACAAGATATTGGTGCATATTAAGATAATATACGCTGCTAACATAGTTTATTATATCATTGACTATAGTACACTATATTGGTGTATATTAAGATAATATACGCTGCTAACATAGTTTATTATATCATTGAATATTGTACAAGATATTGGTGCATATTAAGATAATATACGCTGCTAACATAGTTTATTATATCATTGACTATTGTACAAGATATTGGTGCATATTAAGATAATATACGCTGCTAACATAGTTTATTATATCATTGACTATTGTACAAGATATTGGTGCATATTAAGATAATATACGCTGCTAACATAGTTTATTATATCATTGAATATTGTACAAGATATTGGTGCATATTAAGATAATATAGGCTACTTACATACTTTATTATATCATTGACTATTGTACAAGATATTGGTGCATATTAAGATAATCTATATTTTATGTCTGGACACTAGAGTGGACTTTTCTCTTTAAAAAAAATTGATATTTTATACTTCCGTGTATACTTAAAAAGTTTTACTCGTTTAGTAACAATGTAAGTTATAGATTAAATAAATGTTTGAAATAATATTCTACTCAGTGACGTCAATAGAATTGGTGTCACCCAGTGCTGTAGCTCATGACGTCACCCCCTCACTACCTACCTACGTCTAGTATAGAGACGTGCGGTAGCTCATGACGTCACCCCCTCACTACCTACCTACGTCTAGTATAGAGACGTTCGGTAGCTCATGACGTCACCCCCTCACTACCTACCTACGTCTAGTATAGAGACGTGCGGTAGCTCATGACGTCACCCCCTCACTACCTACCTACGTCTAGTATAGAGACGTGCGGTAGCTCATGACGTCACCCCCTCACTACCTACCTACGTCTAGTATAGAGACGTGCGGTAGCTCATGACGTCACCCCCTCACTACCTACCTACGTCTAGTATAGAGACGTGCGGTAGCTCATGACGTCACCCCCTCACTACCTACCTACGTCTAGTATAGAGACGTGCGGTAGCTCATGACGTCACCCCCCTCACTACCTACCTACGTCTAGTATAGAGACGTGCGGTAGCTCATGACGTCACCCCCTCACTACCTACCTACGTCTAGTATAGAGACGTGCGGTAGCTCATGACGTCACCCCCTCACTACCTACCTACGTCTAGTATAGAGACGTGCGGTAGCTCATGACGTCACCCCCTCACTACCTACCTACGTCTAGTATAGAGACGTGCGGTAGCTCATGACGTCACCCCCTCACTACCTACCTACGTCTAGTATAGAGACGTGCGGTAGCTCATGACGTCACCCCCTCACTACCTACCTACGTCTAGTATAGAGACGTGCGGTAGCTCATGACGTCACCCCCTCACTACCTACCTACGTCTAGTATAGAGACGTGCGGTAGCTCATGACGTCACCCCCTCACTACCTACCTACGTCTAGTATAGAGACGTGCGGTAGCTCATGACGTCACCCCCTCACTACCTACCTACGTCTAGTATAGAGACGTGCGGTAGCTCATGACGTCACCCCCTCACTACCTACCTACGTCTAGTATAGAGACGTTCTCCGAGTCTGCCCTCGCCAAATAATGGAATATACATAATTTTACGTGTTGGTGTCAACCCTTATGTTGTCATATGTGAGGTCCGAACAGGGCCGGATTAAGCCATCTTGGTGCCCAAGGCACAAACCCACACGGCTGCCCCCTTCTGCCCCAATCCCCCACTGACCGCTGGTATGTTCAATATTAACCAAAACAACTAACAAACAAAACAGTTGGCGTCACAAGGGATTGCGGGAGGTGCGGACTGCCCGGGTGACACCAAAGGGTAAAATTCTGTATGCCTCGTTATTTGGCATTGGCATACTCGGAGGGAGGGTCTGTGGGGTAAGTTGTGAGGGGGTGACACCATGAACTACCGAACTGGATGACACCCAACCCTAGTGACGACGCTGTTAACACATATGTTTGTACTAGTATCATTCAAATAAAACCTACGATAAGTTATTTCTGTATTAAAATTAATATTTAATTAATTTTGTAATAATATTAGACAAACATACTGTAACTTTTTTAATAGATGAGAAAGTCAGAGAAAGCAAACCTTTATATTTTAAAGTTCTTAAGTCTGGCAAAGTACATCATCAAAGTTAATTTTGCGCAAAATGTCTGTCTCAATCATCAGCAAAGATAAGGAATCAAGCCTTTCTTATTTCATTATCGATCTACTTAGATTTTTTGTACGTTTTAACTGAGAAAAAGAGCGCTCAGTTAAAACGTTCGTAAACATTAATGTTAAAAATATTCTCAAGTCCATTCCTACATTGGAAAATAAAACTGGATGTTGTCTCTATTATTTTGTATAATAAACTGCAGGACTCGACGTGTTCTTTTCACATTTTGATGCACGAAACTTTTGTGATGCTAAAAATGGATCAAACTGACTGACCAACTCCAGCAACACTAGAAAAATTCAATTTTTTAAAGATCCAAATTTTCATTTGCCCCTTTAAAAGCGATTTCAAGGGGTGGATTAAGATTGCATGGGGCCCCTGGCTGCAATTCCACCTGGAGCCACTTTATTATACAATTTAATAAGTTTGGGGTCCCTTAATTTAGTTTTAAATCATTGGGGGCCCTTGCCTTTAGCCTAAGCAGCCTTCTATTTAATCCGCCCCTGTGCGATTTAATATTACATTTGCGATTTGCTAACGTCATGTCGATTCTGGACAATACACACATTTTTCTTGAGGACTTGTGGTGCCCCCAAACGCTTGGTGCCCAAGGCACGTGACTTGTTTGCCTATAGGTTAATCCAGCCCTGGGTCCGAACCACCCGCACCCCCTAGCGTGTCCTGTGATTCTATTTTAAACACAAAATCTGTGAGTTCATGTTATTTAAAGTAATAGTTAAACCACGTCAAAGCTTAATTTTTGGGAATACCCCAAAATAAGCAACAAATCGGATTTTCCCAAAAAATATGACGTGTAGAAGGCGTAATGATGTTTTCGGTATACGGTAAACAGTAAACTGTATATAAATCAGTGGCGGATTTAGCTATAGGGCAGGGGGGGCGGCTTGCCCCCCCCCCGCGCCCCTGTTGGGTCTAAAATGGCGCCCCCTAAAGACGCCCTCGATGAACACTAAAATGTGTCACTGGAGCAGAAAAAAATATTGCTAAACACGAAACATTCTAATCAACACCAAACTGCTTGCTAAATATCGTATTTCAAATGATGAAACTGCAATATCTGGCTTAAATCAATCACTCGCATCTGAATTATCGGCGACAATTGATAATGAAGTTAAGTCTGCACAATTCTTTTTTTAAATTATTGATTCAACCATTGATATATCTAGAAAAGATGTCAGTTTCTTTACGTTAATTTTTTTTAAAATCAGGACATGTGGAAAGATTTATGGATAGCGAAGACAATAAGTGCGCTCGCCCCACAAGCTGAGGGGCGTGGGATCTAGCCCACGATAAAGCCACAATAAAAATGGAAGGACTAACGCTAAGAAAGTCCTCCGCTGACCTGGAAGGGAGATGGTGGGGTGCCCACCAAGGTCTACCAAGCCCGCCCCTAGTAAGTTCTAATGGAAACATTGGGACCCCGTACGACCACTGGTTGTGGGACTTTTTTAAAAAAATGCTGCCGCATTTGCTGAGAAGATTTTAACGGAACTACAAAAGCGAAACATTGATTTCACACTCTGTCGAGGACAGGCATACTCTAGATTAAGAGTGACCTTCAAACTCAAATAAAGAAACTTTCACCCAATTGTTGTGCCCATGTTTTGAATTTTGCTACTATGGAAGCAATGTCTGTAAACAGTGATGTACAGTTGTTTTTTGGCACAGCTTTAAGGTTGTATGCATTCCTTACGTCTAGTTTACCATGTCTACATACTCTTAAAGAACACCAGAAATCTCAACATGAATCAACAGTCTGAAACGACTTTCTGATACAAGATGTGCAAGTCGTAAGCATGCAGTTCATGCAGTTGTTGGCTATTCTAGCCACACTTGATTCAGGGGAATCAACAGAGTAAAAGGAAATGTCAGAGCAGAAGCCATGGGACTTTCTGGTTTAATAACAAAATATTCTTCTGTTTTTCTGATGCTATTTGTACAAAAGTTATTTCGTGTCATCAAACTACTTGCAACGCCTTTGCAAAACAATTGATCGATGTTCGAAGAAATAAGTTTGTTGAAATGAGAAGCGATGAAGCTTTTGAAATTCTGAATGTAGATATCAAATCATTTATTAACGAAAATTGTTCCAAACTAGATGTTAAAACAGAATTTAAAGAAAAGCGAATTGCAAAAAAGAAAAGCATGGCAGGCGAACTTAGCAGAGATAAAATGGCTGATGATCCAACCACACGCTTTAAATCTGAAACGTACTTCACTATCATGGATACACTTGTAACACAAATAGATGATCGAAATAATGACTTTTGGATCACAGTTACTTATTTCTATTGTATTGATCCATCACAAATGTCGGAAGAAAATAAAGATTCTTTTCAAAGTTTATGCAAAATTTACTAACACAACATTAACCTTGAAGAAGCAATCGTAGAATATGACACCTTCAAAGATTTGTATGCACCAATACATTTATTGTAACTAGTGAACTACAACTTATAAAGGTTCAGCAATTCTTGACTGAAAAACCAATGGCATCAGGTCTCCCTAATTTGTCAATACTTTATAAAATTTACTTGACACTTCCTGTTAGCAGTGCTACTGCTGAAAGAAGTTTCAGTAGATTGAAACCTATCAAAAATTATTTGCGCTCAACAATGACAAACGAACGTCTGTCTGGATTGGCATTAATTTCAATTGAACGTGATCTAGCTGAGAACGTTGACTTTGAATCAACGATAAATCGTTTTGCTTCAATGAAATCCCGTAGAAAGCAATTTATATAGGGCTCACGGCTCTTTCTTATCTTATCTTATCTTATCTGTTTCAGACGCTCCTTCTATACAGAAGAATATTGCGTCCTATGCTTATCCATGGTCTGTGTTTAGTCCTGCATTCTTGTTAGAGTTTTAAATGTTTATTTAAGGAACTTAAAATCATTGTTTGTGTAAAGTTCATTGATTTTCCCAAAGTTTGATGTTCACCAAACTTCCAATGAAAATTTATTCTTTTAAATTCTGAAGTAAATTGTTTAGTTTATTTATAAGTATAATATTATTGGCACTCTTTGTGTGTGTGTTACTAATCCTGACCAATCTGCTCCACCAAAGTCTCTGTGTTTTTCATTATTTGTAGCATCAGATTGCCTGGTCTTAAACTGAACTATTTTGCCAGCTAAAATTCTCATTTCATTCTTTCAGATAGAAAACTATTACAAGAACTAAAAACAGTAGCTCTTAAAATTTTATTAGAAAAAAAAAGTTGTTTTCTTTGGAACTAAATTCATAATTTACTGTCATCTTTTTATCCTACATATGATATATGCATATAATATATATATGATAAATGATTTCTTTAACTATTTAGGCCTTTTATTAATTATTAACATTTTTAAAAATACATTATATTTTGTTTGCATTTGTGACCTATTACTCTCCTGAATATAAAGAAATGGTTTGTATATTGAAGAGATTCATTGCAATGGTTTGATGTAAACAAACATTATATTAAATAATGTACTTTGAATGATCAACGCAGCATATATTATTTAACACTTAGTCATTTGTTTGAGTTACTGTCACTGCTATTTATAGCAAGCTGAACAAACTGAAGAGTCATCTTGCAGATAGTACAACAAACTATTGGAGGCCTATAAAAAATTTAATCAAATTCTACCTCATTATCAAAACATTTTAGATGTTTTATTTAGCCCAAAGACTCTAAACATATCATGCTGAGTTTTCTATGTTAAAGTCTGCTATGATATTCAGCAATTGAAAGTGAACACAAAGGATTATGAGAAATTTAGATTTTGTCACAAATAATAGCTCCCAAATTAACTACCATTTTCATAAATTCAATTGATTAACCATATCTACTTAAGACTAGTTGTTACTTTTTGTCTAGCAAGTTGCCACAGGGCAACTGAAAATGTATGCAACATAAACAAAACACTTTAGATTTCATATTTAAGACTGCAGCAGTTTCTTAAAATGAAAACTTATTAGAGTAAATCTCACATTTAAAGTGAGCAGAAATGTTTTTTTTCAACATAAAATAAAGCAATAAGAGTGAATCTCATATCAAATTTCTAACCTTCATTGCAGAACCAGCAATTTAGACAAATGAATTTCATTTCAGCACCTAGAAATATTTGCACGAAGTGAATGAATATAAAAAAAAATTTGCGGTGCCCCCTGAAATTCTCCTCGCCCCCCCACGCAGACAAACCTAAATCCGCCACTGATATAAATATTACATAGGAAAGCGTTATGCCCAGAATTCTGTGAATCATAGTGAATGACTCTCGACGTTGATGGGAGAATTCAGTGAACTTTTCTCAAAGTTAATTTTGAGCATTATTTATCATTATATTATGTATATCAAGTAAATTCACGTTGATTATAATAATTATATTTATATCTGACCTGAATAAGAAAACAGTACCAGCCTTATTGTTTTTTCTATATTGATTTTAAGTTTATATTTTATAATCTTTTTAGTCCACAGACCTATTTTTATCTAGCTCACTGGTATAAGTATAATCTATTGCGTTTTGGATATATGATACATGCCAATATATTTATCATAACACATAGACATGTATAATGAAAAAAAAATGGAGTGATTATTCACGCATCACACAGCTATGGAATATTGTCTAGCGATATTCACACAATTACCCATGCGCATTAGTCTTTAGTGTCCATTTAAAATACTTGATTGCTAGACATAAGATCACTTGGTTCTTGTTTTCAATACTTTGGACTTGAATGCTGCATTACTTGCCAACAGATCATCTGTCATGGTCTGTGGACGCAATTATCTTCTGCATAGAAGGAGCGTCTGTATAGATAAGATAAGAGAGACCTCTTGTGTAAAATTGAAATCATATATATATTTACGCTCAATTATGTAGCGGAACGCTGAGGGACATCACTCTGCTATTTTTTTAACTTTTGTGTTTTAAGCAGTGCTGATTGACACAAATAGTTATTTTTTGGTGCAGTAATTTGGTGCGCTGCTTTCTAAAATAAGTTTAAAAAGTTTGCGGTGAATAGCACTGTAAAAATTATTATATAAATACTTTTGTTTAATTTTCAGGAATATTTCGTATTTATCATACAAGGATAAGTTACTTGGGCTTTTGACCAAAAAAAAAGTAGGCGCCGCAGGCGCCCTACAACCTCTATTTTAAATTACTTTGTGTACATTTAAGGTAGTTTAATATTACTTATCTATCATACAAGGACAAGTTTGTTGGGCTTTTGACATAAAAATTTAAAAAAAATATATATATTATAAAATACTTTGTGTACATATAAGAAAGTTTAATATTACGTATTTATCATACAAGGACAAGTTAGTTGGGCTTTTGAAAAAGGTGGGCGCCGTAGGCGCCTTTAAAAAAAGGGGGGCGCCGCAGGCGCCACGGCGCCGCAGCACAAACTAGTTTATTGATATTTGGCTAGCGTCAGGGTATTTCCGTATTTATTTTTAAATTAAAATATCCCTGAGCTGGTAGGGTTATTTTTACCTAACGGGTCAAAGAAAATAAAATCCCGTTATTATATGTTACTGATACAGTAACAGCCATTTTGTTGGTGACTTAAATCTTTTGTAGAGACTAGACTGGTTACAGAAGGTAGGATATTGTTCATTATTATTATAGTCAAAAATGTATTTGTGTTTCTAAAACAACGTAATTTTTTTTGGGGTGCAATTCTTGATTTGGATAGAGAGCAGAGTGTTCTATACCTTTCTCTGTTACCCTGATGATGTTCCAAGTAAATCCAAGTAATATGCAGCTGGACTCATAGACATAGAGTTACAAACTGATGCTAAATGAAAATGTCGCAGCAGACAACATCTTTCTCCTATGTCTTTTACCGTCAACTGGATAAAGAGAAATTCCAATTCCAAGGTATTTGATCCTTTGCTAAGAAAATGCTCAGCTTGTTTGGCTCGACATACTTGTGTGAGCAGACATTGTAAGTTATTATATTTAACAAGAACCGTGTGAGGACCAGAATAAAGGACTTTTACATGCGTAATATCATAGGTATCAAAACCAGTAGCATTAAGCCTGACCTCTGACCTCACTTATTTACTGCATTTAAGATCTCAGTTTCACCCTTAATCAATTATTAATTTTTCAAAAGTTAAAGATTAAATTTAAATTAATTGTTAACAGCTCTAATTTTAAATATAAATTTACCTGATCAATTTCTTTTTATAAATTCAATATGAATACCACTTTAAAATAGGCTATTTTAATTATGAGATTATTATATAATCCAATATATATAAAATATTTAATCATAATAACCTGTTATAATACTAAATCTTAACTTAACAGAATGTTTAATATAATTCTAAATTGTAATGCTTAAAATATAATCCACATTAAATCACCAGGTAATTGTCTCTGACTGGTATAAAATATAATCCACATTAAATCACCAGGTAATTGTCTCTGACTGGTATAAAATATAATCCCCATTAAATCACCAGGTAATTGTCTCTGACTGGTATAAAATATAATCCACATTAAATCACCAGGTAATTGTCTCTGACTGGTATAAAATATAATCCACATTAAATCACCAGGTAATTGTCTCTGACTGGTATAAAATATAATCCACATTAAATCCCCAGGTAATTGTCTCTGACTGGTTTAAAATATAATCCCCATTAAATCACCAGGTAATTGTCTCTGACTGGTATAAAATATAATCCACATTAAATCCCCAGGTAATTGTCTCTGACTGGTATAAAATATAATCCCCATTAAATCACCAGGTATTGTCTCTGACTGGTATAAAATATAATCCACATTATATCACCAGGTAATTGTCTCTGACTGGTATAAAATATAATCCACATTAAATCACCAGGTAATTGTCTCTGACTGGTATAAAATATAATCCACATTAAATCACCAGGTAATTGTCTCTGACTGGTATAAAATATAATCCACATTAAATCACCAGGTAATTGTCTCTGACTGGTATAAAATATAATCCACATTAAATCACCAGGTAATTGTCTCTGACTGGTATAAAATATAATCCACATTAAATCACCAGGTAATTGTCTCTGACTGGTATAAAATATAATCCACATTAAATCACCAGGTAATTGTCTCTGACTGGTATAAGTGAATCTTCTAGTTATTTAACTTTGATCAAGAATTATGGAGGTGAGTACCTTATGTAGCTAAGACGTTTTTAAATATTTTATTAAATTGAAGAAATGCTTTGAATTAAAACAAAATAAATATATGTTAACAGAGTTTAAACAATTTTAACATTCATCTACATCAATACTGACAGCATTCAGACCAAATTAAATTCTAACTGCTAAAGAGGAAATACTTTTTTTTTAAAATTTCTTTATTCTATCATTTTTTTAAAAAAATCTTCCAACAGTTATCATTATTTATTAATATTGTAGTTTTTTTCTTAATTGAACAACCGTAGATCAAGAATTTAAAACAAATATCTGTAAAGATAATTTTTTTTAAACACTCTATAGGATATAAAATGTAAATTATCTCAATAAGAAAAGCAAATTTCTTTTATCAAAGCAGATAGGAAATAATAGAGTAAAATATTGAAATTGTTTATTTTATTTATCAAGATGAATTTATTGATGAAAAAGCATGACTTACTCTTAAAGCTGTATAACAAAAAAACATTAAAAAGACAGTTGAGACTAATTGAAATTATTGTTAATAAACTAATATATACATAATATATTGGGCCACAATCAAGACAAGACAATATAATTTAATACTAATATTAATCTTTTTTTAAAAAACAGTTTCACAAAGAAATTACTGTGTTTTTTTTTAAGTTATTCAATTTAAGTTGATAAAGTTAATCTAAAACATTTTCTTCAAAATATGGGAAGGAGACCTATGTTCTTTATATTGTAAAATGTAATGTCATAATCTAAAATATGGATCACATTTAAGTACTACTGATAATAATTAATTAAGGAATTATAAAGATGTTATTGAGTGTTAAATAGAAAATGACAGTGATAAAATATAAAATATAGAGGTGTCAGATTATATAAGGGATTTAGACAATAAATTATCTCAATCAGAAAAACAAATCTCTTATTAGTAGTAAACAAGAGATACAGGATTGAAAACTGTACATATCTATTGTATCAAAGTGTACATATCTATTGTATCAAAGTGTACATATCTATTGTATCAAAGTGTACATATCTATTGTATCAAAGTGTACATATCTATTGTATCAAAGTGTACATATCTATTGTATCAAAGTGTATTCATGTACGAAAAATATTATAATATTTAATGCTTTAAAATAAATAGATCAATTCAATATTTGGGGATAAAGAAATAAGTTTTCATTACAAAAAATTTAAATAAAGTGAAGTCACAGAAAATTCAATTTCATTTATATTATACTGAACCAATAATTATTTATAATATGTTAGTAATAAAGATAATATTTCATAACCGATTGCAAACATAAGGAAATAGCATATTTTATTATGTTTCAATTTTTCTTTCATTCCAGGAACAGGCTTGTTTTATTATCAATAGTTATATAACTAAATTTGATATTATTACACAATAATAAGGAAAAAAAACAGTTACAAATAAATATGACTTTAGTTTCTTTAAATTGAAACATTTAAATTATATGAATCTTTTGTTATCAAATAGGTTGGATAAAAATGTATGAAGCAAAACAAGACTTTAAAAGACTTATAATTCATGACATTGTAAGAATGTTCTTGAAGTATTTTAATTTTTTTTTAAAAAGTCTGATTAATGGCTGTTATTAAAATATTAATTTTAAAATAAATAATTATAGTATTAAAAATATGTCATATGAGTGTTAAATAGAAGATGACATTGATAAAATATAACATTATACTGGTGCCAGCTTAAGTTATGTTGATAAAATAATGCACATTTTTAAGAAATAATTTTACTTACATTTAAATAGTTGGAATAAATGAGAAACACAATATCTAAGGTGACAAAAATCTATAAGATTTTTTTAAAGCTAAAATAAAATTTCCACCTTCTTCAGTACTTGTTACAAAACTAGTAAAATTGAATTTATTAAACAATATTTTATGATTGTATATTATACTTAATTGCTTTCTTTCCCTTTATTACTATGAAATCACAAGAAAGAACAACCACTACAAGAAAATTATTTGTGTGTGTTAACATAAATATTTTGAAGAGATATTTATAAATAAAATGCATATTAAAACAGTTTTAATGCCAAAAAATAATTAACAATTGTAATGAAATAATTATTTAAATAATTACAATATATTTTTGGAGCAACATCATTATATGTAAGGTTTATAAATATAAAGTTTACATTGGACACCTCATTTTAAATAAACCAATACTATCAACTAATGTAATTTTCATTTTCTAATGCTATTTGTTAGTGTGTATCAATAACTAAGTTTAACTTATTTCTTTCTTTCTTAAAAATAGATATTGTAAAAAAAAGTAGAATTAAATAATATTTTGTTTTAAAAAATTAATAATTAATTAAATTAATGCTAAATCCAATTTACTACACAGTATTAATAATTAAGTGTAAGGCAATGTCCTGAGTACTAAAGGTATGAATAAAAATAGCAATTATAGCAATTACAATTTTAATACATTAAAATTTATATGTAAATAATCAAAATAATATACTAATCTATGTTCTTGATTTTTAGACTTAGTTAATTGTTATAAAATAATTTGTATTAATTTAATAGCAAAGGTATTGTATCTGTATGCAGACTATCAGGACTGTGAATTTGATAACTCAATACTTGTCGAGTCTCTATAACTTATTTTATAACCAAAGGCAAAGGCACTATCAATACTCTCAAAAGGCTATATCGTATAGTCTACTATAGTCTACAGAGTTTATGTATTAAATATACTCTTTAAAACTTTATTTATTTGATTTTTAAATACTTTTCATTATTGTATTTATTTTAAAAGTAACACTGTCATAGACTTTGTATTCTTCACAGTAAATTAGGCCTAAATCACATTGTCATTGTTTGTACTTAAAGTTAAAGTTTGTATGATTTCGACTCTAAGACTAGGTCGAGAGTCTCGGCAGAATGGTAGTAGCTATTAACGCATCAGAAATGATAGCATAGTTAATACGTTTCGTTATTTGTGTGCAATTAATTAAAAGTATTTCTAATATATTTAATAAATTTAGTTTAAGTGATAAAGCCTATGACTATGACTATGTGTCAGCTTACAATCATGTGCGTCATGTATCCATAGTAACTAATAAAAAAATCGGAATCAAATAAAAAAAAATTAAAAAATAATAATAATAAACATTTAATGAAAATAATTTTTAGTTGTTATTTTATTAAAATTGTAAATGCTATTTTATTTTTTTTTAAAAGCAATTTATTAATTAAATATATTTATACACTAAGGGAATTTATTATTATTATAATTATTTTTTTAATGTTTAAGTCCGCGAAAAATTTTCCTGATGCTGTTTTAGGACTAATTGGATAATAATTTTAGATCAAATAATTCAAATATTCGTTCGATTACTATGACAAATAATTATTTTATAACGTTTTTTATTTATTTAAAAATAATTGATATATAAAATTGTTCCAATAATTTGAATAATTGTCTATTAAAATAGAATATATATTTTTTAATACTTTAAAATGCATAAATTTGTTTAATGAAAGGTTGAATTTTAAGTACTCATAATTCGTAGTTGTAGTATTGAAGTATTGATATGGCCCAACTATTAAATAATTATTGCAGACGACAGACGAATCTTTTGATCATTCCAAGGAAGATATTCACTAGCTGACATAACTTGAAACTCTTTTGACCGTACTTACTGTTTTTATTTAATTTTAACTGAGCAGATGTCTAACAATGTGCACATACAGTTTTTATTTAGTTTTAACTGAGCAGATGTCTAACAATGTGTACTTACCGTTTTTATTTCTTTTAAATAATTGATTAGCGTAATTGTAAAAATTATTAAAAGTTGACATCTGTCTGAACAGTTTCTGCTACCAGTTAGTCAGATAAAACAAGCGACATTTAATAACACAGCCCTTTTCTCGTGCGCTTATGTACTCACATTGTCGATAAATAGGACAAATATGAACAAGGGTCTATCAAATAAAAAGTATTTTTTAATCGAACATAAAATATGTATAGATGTTTTTTTAATTAAAAAATAGATATTTTGCAATTTTTTATAATTTTTTAATTCTTTTTTTCTATTTTCAGAGTTTCAATGAGTTACAAAACAGGAAGCGTCCGAGAGAGAGAGAGAGAGAGAGAGAGAGAGAGAGAGAGCGTCGAAGACAGAAAAAGTAAGAGAGAGACAGAGAGAGAGAGAGACAGAGAGAGATAAAGTATCAAAAGAGAGAGTGAAAGAGAAAGCGTCAAAAGAGAGAAAAAGAGAGAGCGAGAAAGCGTCCTAATAAAATAAATATTGTGTAAGAGAGTAAATGAGAGACATAGACAGCGACAAAGAGATCAACAGAGGGAGAGAGATTGAGAATAAAACTGATATAGATATGACATATGACAGAAACATAGAAAGAAATATTTAGAATACAAGAGTTAATTTAGAATTGATTTTATTAATATATCAAATAACTAACTTATTCAGAATATTGCCAAGAGCACATCCACAGTGAATTTGACATACATGACGAACAACCAGATGTCAAAGATGGCAGGTGTGACAAGAAAGATCGATCAAGTTTTTACTCAGGTAATATTATGTTGATATAAATTTGATTGATGTACAACATATAATGAAAACTTTCTTGAATATTTTAAATTATCTCAGTTGAATTGGAATAGAGAGAGAGTGGGATAGACACACACACAGAGAGAGAGAGAGAGAGAGAGAAAGAGAGAGAGAAAGACATGAATCATTATAATATTGTCTTATTGTAAATATAACATATTCGATTTATATCATAATTAGATCATCTTAAAGAACAAAGTCTAGAAAAAAATAAACCAGATGACAGTCAAGAAGATGACACAGATGACAGCCTGGAAGATGACACAGAGGAGAGCCGGGAAGATGACACATATGACAGCCTGGAAGATGACACAGAGGACAGCCTGGAAGATGACACAGAGGACAGTCAAAAAGATGACATAAATGACAGTCAGGTTGCTGAGCCAAATGTCAAATGCAACAAGAAGGATCTTGTAGATATTCTCTGTGGTAAATCTACTTTTATATAGTTGTTGATATATAACAATACAACATTTTAATTTCAACGGCTGTCATTGTTGTATCCAACATTCTATATCCACGTTTATTGGATGTTGATATATAACAATACAACAGTTTAATTCCAACGGATATCATTGTTGTATCCAACATTCTATATCCAAGTTTATTGGATGTTGATATATAACAATACAACAGTTTAATTCCAACGGCTATCATTGTTGTATCCAACATTCTATATCCACGTTTATTGGATGTAGATATAATTTTTAACATTTTACTTTTTTGACACTTTCTATGATTTAAACAAAAATGTCTCATAATTCATAATAGAAATTAATCTTTGAATCTATTGAAATGAAATAATAGACTAAATGAAATCTATTTCAATAGAGATAATAGAAGAGAGACAGGTGTAAGACATGGACTAAAATGTACTTTCTTTGATGACCTTGTCAGGTACACATGAAACCCAGGTGTCAGAAGGAGGAGAAGCAGATCTACACAAACATCTTGTTGGCTGTAAGAAGAATCCAGGTCACAAACAGTTTATACCTGTCAACGATTTTAACATCAATCACCTGCCTGAAGGTAACCATGACAACCTCCTAGTTGAGTACATCAAAGCTTACAGCTGACCTCACTGTCAGGGTCGCTGTTACAATGACCAGTACAGAGAGACCAGAGTTTTGGCCAAACACCAAACAACCATATGCATTTTATAACATGAGAGGAAGTGACGTCATGAGAGTAGGGACTGGGAAGGTGAGGTATGTAAACATTGGATACAACGAGGGTAACTTGTCCATGTCACAAGTGTCAACACTCGGACACACCCAGCACAGAGTGCGGGGAGGTAAGGATGTACACGGCCAGACACGTGGTGTTTGATGACCTTGAGGCGAGACACACCACGTGTAGATTGTTCTATGATAGACAAGATAGTCCACTGGTCACTCTTGATGGCTGGACGGTGGTTGAGACAAACATTGAGGAAGACAGGTGTGTGTTGAAATATGTGACATGTGACGTAGATTTACTGAACAAACTGGACAAGATGGCGAGACACTGGCGTGATCTATTGAAGAAAGTAAACAACAAATACAAGAGATGTGGAGACAAGTTGACATGGATAGTATCACATCCACATGGATGTCCTAAACAGATCTCTGTAGGACACTGGATAGACAGGTACAAGGTGAGTTATGATAGGACCAAGTACACGTACACAACATGTACATGTCCAGGCAGTAGTGGGGCTTATGTCCACTCACTGGGGTATGATGTTGGCTGGGTGCATGAACATGTCCACAGTGGGGTCAACTCTGAGGGAAGAAATTTTAGTGGCGCTGGTTTGGGACTGAAGCTAATATCTATAATGTAAACAATGTTATAATATTTTATATACTTTATACAAACTTGTATCAACTGTTGATTGTTGTAGTAGACAACACCCTCTACCACGCCCACATGTACACAACAACACCACGCCCCATGTACACCACAACACCACGCCCCATGTACACCACAACACCACGCCCATGTAAACAACAACACCACGCCCCATGTGCGCCCTAACCACCAGTGTCGGCACCCTATCTCCTACATTCCCATGTACTTATGAATTATTACTAGAAAATGTTTTTATTGTTTACATTTTGACTTGATACAAACTGGTATCAAATGGACACTATTTTAATAAAGCTTGACCATTACCACATTTAATGCATCTCCCTCACTACCGTTGTCAGCACCCTCTACAACAAAGTCGGAACCCCCTACCATCAGTGTCGGATCCCTTACCCTTAATTTACCCATTTCATGTACTTATAACTTGTTAATATCAAATAAATATTTTGTTTAAAAATCCATTTTTAAAATAACTTGTACCAAATGTTAATGACTACAAAATACAACGCAGTGTATCACGCACCATGTGCACCCCCAGTCTATCACGCCCCATGTGCGCCCCCAGTCTTTCCCGCCTCATGTGCGCCCCCAGTCTATCCCGCCCCATGTGCGCCCACCTGTCTATCCCGCCCCATGTGCACCCCCAGTCTATCACGCCCCATGTGCGCCCCAGTACCAGTATTTCACACCCACCTCCAACTATGTCATTTTTTTGTTAATAAAACATAGTCACATACAATTAATAATCTATTTTTTAAAATAAATCATCGACTATTTATATAACTTGTATAAACTATTGTTTCTTGTCATTGATAACAGCCACTTTAACGCCCCATGTGCTCCCCATCTTAATTGTTGGCACCCCTATCTCCAACAATTCCATCTAATGTATTAATAACACTACATCTTTTGTTCTCTATATAAACTTAATCATGTTTTGAAAGTTGTATTAGACTCTAATACATCAAATTATCGACACGCCTCATGTACACTCTCACCTTCCATATCGGCACACACACCCCCAACAACACGCCTCATGTACACTCTCACCTTCCATATCGGCACCCACACCACCAACAACACGCCTCATGTACACTCTCACCTTTCATATCGGCACCCACACCACCAACAACACGCCTCATGTACACTCTCACCTTCCATATCGGCACCCACACCACCAACAACACGCCTCATGTACACTCTCACCTTCCATATCGGTACACACACCACCAACAACACGCCTCATGTACACTCTCACCTTCCATATCGGCACCCACACCACCAACAACACGCCTCATGTACACTCTCACCTTCCATATCGGCACCCACACCACCAACAACACGCCTCATGTACACTCTCACCTTCCATATCGGCACCCACACCACCAACAACATGCCTCATGTACACTCTCACCTTCCATATCGGTACACACACCACCAACAACACGCCTCATGTACACTCTCACCTTCCATATCGGCACCCACACCACCAACAACATGCCTCATGTACACTCTCACCTTCCAAATCGGTACACACACCACCAACAATACGCCTCATGTACACTCTCACCTTCCATATCGGCACCCACACCACCAACAACATGCCTCATGTACACTCTCACCTTCCAAATCGGTACACACACCACCAACAACACGCCTCATGTACACTCTCACCTTCCATATCAGCACCCACACCACCAAAAACACCCACATGTACACTCTCACCTTCCATATCGGCACCCACACCACCAACAAACATGTAACATCTTGTAATAATATTAGACTTTCTTGTTATATTTTAATACTTTCCTTCCTTTTACATTTGGACATTGTTGTATAGTAAGTTAAATTTAATATTTAATTCTATAAAAGTATCAAATACGTTAGTATTTTAAACAGTTTATTTTATGTGATTACCATTTTAGTGTGCCTAATTTTATAAAACAAAATAAACATGTAGAAATGAATTGTTTAACGTTTTTATATTATTATTGTTTGTGTGTTTATGTTTATTTATATATATATATGTATTTACATAAACGGCCATGTTTGTTCATATGACAATATGTGGGTGGCGTGTCATATGTGTATGTGGGGTGTACATATTGTGGTGTGTGGTAACATGCGGATGATATATCAATTTCTGGTTGAACCAGTTTTTTCGGTACATCAGTGTTGACAAAACATGTACTGTGATTGCAGCAGTGTGGGATATTTAAACAAATGAATCTTCTTATATCATCGGTGAATGTGTCATCATATGGATGAACTTATAAATGTGATGTGTTAGTACGGTTATAGAAAAACATACGTCTTAATACTGGTGGTTAGTAATATTACATTATGTGGATAAATCTAAAAAGTGTCTGACACTGTTTGTGGTTTAATATTGAGGCTAATGGATACCCAACTTTATTAGTTAAATAAAAACGTTATATGTGTTTAAAACCGAAAAAGCGACGAAGTCAAAATAAAATACAAACAAAGTTTACATGTACATCTGTCACATCAGACATAAGTCTGTACAACAAAGTTTACATGTACATCTGTCACATCAGACATAAGTCTGTACAACAAAGTTTACATGTACATCTGTCACATCAGACATAAGTCTGTACAACAAAGTTTACATGTACATCTGTCACATCAGACATAAGTCTGTACAACAAAGTTTACATGTACATCTGTCACATCAGACATAAGTCTGTACAACAAAGTTTACATGTACATCTTTCACATCCGACATAAGTCTGTACAAAAAGTGTTATTTAATAAAGTCTATCACTACACTGATCTGATGAACTTTTAAAAACGTGTTAACATTAAACTAATGCAACCAAAAGACGACTTTATAAACATTTATTTATGCTATGAGCTAGAAGTGTCGAAACGATAAAAAACAAATTATTTCAAATGTAACATTAGTGGTGCTCGCACTTATTAATAAAAAAATAGGTTACTCTGGTTTTAACATTAGCTGTAACAGTTGTCTAGTTTTAACATTAGATGTAACAGTTATCTGGTTTTAACATTAGCTGTAACAGTTATCTAGTTTTAACATTAGCTGTAACAGTTATCTGGTTTTAACATTAGCTGTAACAGTTATCTAGTTTTAACATTAGCTGTAACAGTTATCTAGTTTTAACATTAGCTGTAACAGTTATCTGGTTTTAACATTAGCTGTAACAGTTATCTAGTTTTAACATTAGCTGTAACAGTTATCTAGTTTTTAACATTAGCTGTAACAGTTATCTAGTTTTAACATTAGCTGTAACAGTTATCTAGTTTTATCATTAGCTGTAACAGTTATCTAGTTTTAACATTAGCTGTAACAGTTATCTAGTTTTAACAATAGCTGTAACAGTTATCTTGTTTTAACATTAGCTGTAACAGTTATCTTGTTTTAACATTAGCTGTAACAGTTATCTGGTCTTAACATTAGCTGTAACATTTATCTTGTTTTAACATTAGCTATAACAGTTATTTAGTTTTAACATTAGCTGTAACAGTTATCTAGTTCTAACAATAGCTGTAACAGTTATCTAGTTTTAACAATAGCCGTAACAGTTATTTTGCTAACATTTGACTAGTATCACAAAAATGCAAATCTCCAGTTGAAAAACTCAATTGTAAGTCTAATATAGGTAGACGATCAGACAATACATTTACATTTATCTAAAAAAATCAATAAACGTTAACAACTTCATATGTTATAAAAATCTCTTTACAAAACGAACAGAAAACGTAACACCATAATGTTATCATTAACTTAAATCAGGAGGATGGTAAACTCAGTGGAAAGTAGTAATAATACATGAGCCATTAAATTCAAATTGGAAAATACAACACATACCCATTTTAATTTAACACTTTGATAGACATAAGGATGAAAATTACTTCCTTGGTTCATATGCATGGAAAAAAAAACGTATACAATTTCTCGTTCTTCCCGTCTTGCATGGCTTATCTATATAAACAATAAAAACTTATACAATTTCTCGTTCTTCCCGTCTTGCATGACTTATCTATTTATAAACAATAAACACCAACACGATAACAAAATTCAAACTTTTATAAAATGCAAGTTTAAACACAAAAGGATGTCATTGTATTGCATACGTCCTTAAAAATAACATCATCTCTCCTGTGATTTTTCTGTCCACATCCAGTCCATCTCTTTTATCCGATTCCTAGTTTATACTTTATTGTTCCTCATCTCAGTGGCTATTTGTGTTGTTTTACCAGTCTCATACATCGTGTGTACATTCCAT